>KV441642.1:190363-362431 GCA_001644535.1 Pyrenochaeta sp. DS3sAY3a | reverse complement strand
TGTGTGTGTGTGTGTGTGTGTGTGTGTGTGTGTGTGCTGCAAGCAGAATGTACGGATGGTTATTTGACGAAGCACTCGAAAGCATTGGGGTTATTGTGGTGGGGTTCAATGAAACGAGTAGGTTCTTCATGAATTGGAAACTCCTGTGCAGTGTGTGGTGTGGTAAAGACACTAACTTCTATTGCAGAGAGCTCATAAAGATTTTCCTACTTGTTTGAAAAGCTTAGATGGTATCAAATACCGGGGAAGAACGAAGAGCCAAAGAGTTGAAAAGTAATTGTGTAGACAGACTACTTAGTAAACTAGTGGGCTAGTAAAAAACGCCAGGTAAATGCCCGTCAAGTGCTCCCGTTGGTATCTCTCGCTGTGCTGTGCTGTGCTGTAACCCCTTCAAAGCAACCCCATTAATACAAGTACATAGTTGAATATCTCAGACAGAACAGAACCAGAAACAAATAGAGGGATAGTGGGCTGATAAAACCCAGTTCATCCCACAGAAACGCCAGATCCATGCAAAACCATCGTGGACATCGTGATAGAGCGACGAGGAAAAAAGAAACGCTGAACGAGAAACGGAAAGACAAGGTCTAACACTTCTCTTCGTAGCACTGTGCTGTGTGTGTCGGTATGAATCACTCACATCCGACTAACCTGCACCGGCACCCCAGGATGCATATTCAGCAAATACTGCGGCCCGGGCATGGTCCCGCCCCCATAAATCCCATTCGCGCTGCGCGGACTCCTCTGTCCCTGCGCATACTGCTGCTCATACAGCGGATACCCCTGCTGGCCGTCGGCGCCAAACTCCCTGCTCTCGTGGGGCGTAGCCGCATACGGCTGCGTGGTGTACGCGGGCGGGGCGCCGCGCAGGCTCGCCTGGCTGGTGCTGCGGCTGTCAGAATGCGATTTCGCGTGCGCCGAGTCGTCCATTTTAGCGAGCTTAAAGATACGGTCTGTCAGGGAGGAGGGGGCGTCTTCGCCGAGGCGGCGACGGTTGGAGGCGCGTGTGTGTGCTGAGCCGCGGCGGCGGATGCAGGATTGCACGAGGGTGTTGAAGAAGAAGACGAGGAGGGCGACGGCGGCGTAGGCGAGCAGGATGGGGCGCGTTTGCGAGGCGAGGTTGAGGCCGAGGCCGCCGGTGATGGTGAGTAGGACGAAGGAGAGGGAGGAGAGCGGTGTGTGGATGCGGGGGATTTTGGCGTGGAGGGCTGAGAGGGTGGGGAGTGGCAGGATGGACATCAGGAGGATGGGGAGGAGGGATATGAAGGCTGTGATTTGGTGGCCGGAGTTGAAGTTTTTGGACTGTGGGGGTTCGTCAGTTTATGCGTGTATCTAGGGGGTGAGTTGATGAGAGGGCAAGGCGAGAACATACCCTATTGTACTGCGAACTCGTCGCAATTCCGAGTCCATACGCCGTAATCAAGAATGCGAGGATGCCCACAGAGACAACGACATGGATCTTGATATTCTTGAAGAAGCCCGCAAAGAGGACATTGAGCGGCCACAACAGGAACAGTGCCAAACAACCCACAATCGCATGGGCGAGGTTCTTTCTATCGTGGTCTCTCGTCATCGATCCAATCATCTTCACACCGGCAAAGGCATTGCTCTTCGCAGGTACGCCACCTGTTCCCGTTGCTGCCAGGAGATCCATAGTGAAGTGGCCGTAGCGGATGTGTCGTTTCAGTCCTGCGGAAGGGGAATCAGAGTAAAGGCGGTTTCCGTGGCCGAAAGCGTAAATCATAGGGTGAGCAGAGGAAGAAGTGTCGAGGACGCCGCTTGGCCAGACGCGGCAGTTGCGGCATCGTGCGTGAAGAATGAGCATCGAGTCGTTGATGGTAGTCCCAGGGAGGGCTTCGAGTTGGGGGTCTGGCGAGAATGAAGGTTCTGAGGCTTTGGAGCCGTAGCGCGTGGAGATGGTCACATCTATTTCAGAATTAGTACAATGTCCAGTTTATTTGCAAATCCCGGGCTTGTCGTAGCTTTCGGGAATGGAAATCAACGTACTATCGCCGTCCGCGTTTGGATACATGATGAACATGAGACTATTCTCCATCTTCGAGCCGAACCCCACGCCGACCCAAGAATACGCCGGACTGGTAAAGTAAAGATAGACATCGCTGGAGTCGTTTGCGATATTCACCGAGAACTGGGTTTCGGTCTCCGTGATGAACAAGGTGGACGCTGCGACGGTGGAGGTATTCTGTGCTGAAACGAGTGTGGTAAGGACTATACACGACACATGAGTATTAGTGTGATCTCTTGAAGACTTGATAAGGGAAGTCTTACCAGCAAGCAGCGCAACGAGCGCAGCCAACGACGCTTGCGAGCCAACCACCATGATGAAAGAAAGCTCAGCGCATACAAAGACTCGCAGTATTCAAAGGCGTCCACGAAAACACAAAGCGTTAGCAAGCAAGCAAACTACAGCAACAACGTCCAAAAAGCGAGAGTAAGTAAGTCAAGCAAAGCAGATGCAAGAGCACCTCAGCGCGTCCTCGGCCCCATCCAAACCCTTATGTACAACCATCACCCTCCCCTCCATCCACGAACAAGCCCGCCAGCCAACCAGCCAGCCAACCAGCCAACCGCCGAATTCCCTTGCACCCACACCGGGTGCATGAAACACACAGCCAAAAGCCGCCCACGACGCGCCAGACTCAGCGTTTCGACCTTGCAGTCTTACCGCAGGGGCGCAAGTTCCGGGCGCCAATCAGCGGGCCGCGAGACCACGTTGCTCGGGCCCCGGCGCTTAGGTAGATGGGCATCGGGCCTGCGACCATACGACGCAAACGTTAAACTTAGGCAGGTACGTTACTGGGCGCAGAACGTTGGCTGTGATTATGGGGGGGAAACGCTGTGGTGCTGGTTGGTCGGGTCGTTTGGGTTGGGCTTGTCAGGGGGAAGACAAACGGAGATGGACACAGAGACAAACGAGATTCACGGTCAGACCGATACAAAGACACAGAGGGAGAGAAGGGGACATGTCCTGCCAAGCGCATGGGAATGTATGTGCCCGCGAGCGCGCGAAAGGGAGCGAGCCACTGGACCGAGCAAGAAGAACAAGAACAAAAAAAGAACAAGAATAACTCACCCAAGTCCCCCTCCCCCTCCATCCAGAGTGCCGTGGTGCCGCGAAAGACGACAAGGCAAGGCAGGCAAAGAGTATTTTTAGCGCCGTGCGTTTGAGTGCGCCTGCCGCCCGGGGTCAAGTATCGATAGTAAGTGAGTGAGAGGAACAGGCTCAGCGACAGACAGCAACAGGAAAATTGCCCGCGCTGCACACCCTTGCGACGCCGTCAGCCTTGTCGGGATTGTACATTAAAAACCGTCGCTTGTTATGTGGAAGTGGTGGGGATTGGACTGGCTGGCTGCAGTATGTGGCAGCGGCGGGAGTATACTATGTAGACAATCACTCTGCACTTGATCGTTCGATGCTTTGGCGGGGAAAACCCTCGGATGTGTTGTGTACTACGTAGGGCGCTGCACTCGCGATCGAGTGTGCGCAGAGCGTCGGTGCAAGTGAACCTTATCACATACCCCCGAGTCCTCATACCCATCCCATCCCATCCCATCGCCCACCACTCACCTCTCACCCTCCTCCCTCCCCAAATCCCCCCTCCCATTCCCCCTCCCATTCCCCCTCCCATTCCCCCTCCCAAATTCCCCCTTCCCTCCCTCCCACCCAACCGCCCACCCTTGCACACCCCCCAATCCCCAAATTACCCTCAAGCTCCCAGCCAAGCGCCCGAAGCGGAAGAACCCAGCCCAAAGCGAGCAAAATTGCCCAAATCGAGCGATGCCGAGCTATGCATGCACTGCGGCAGCGAGTGCAGGACGTTGACTTGACGCTGGCCAAATTTGGCGCACCACTCTGCTCGTTTATCGATTCATGGCGCTTTTGGTGATATTACTTTGCTCGCTTGATTTGGATTTGGATTTGGGTTTGCGTTGTTTTTTTTGCTTGGGATGGCGTTCGTTTCTAGTTTCATACGTTCATACATTCATACCTAAGTACTTCGGTGGAAGGAAAGTGAACAAGTCGCGCTGGCATCTAAGCACCTCACCAGCTCGCAGCAAGGAAAACCGCCTCATACTTTCGACAAACAGCACAGAAAAAGGGATGGAAATGTAGAAGAATGAATTATATACCTCGCAAGCGCATCCCGTTCCTTCGCGATACCATATTACTCAGTAATAACCACCCAGTCCTCCCTGAACAGACTTCCCAGGAAGAAAAAAGCCCAAGAAATCAAACAGCCACAACAACAGAAAACCAAGCCAAGAAAAAAAAAAAACACTAGGTTCCAAGCAAACCACACACCTCTTGCTCGCTCCGGGTATGCTATTTCATTATCGTCATAGTCATTACGAAAAAAAAATGCAGCGCAATTCAGGCCGTTCGTAGCTCGTCCGTCCGTGAGGGCCGCGAGCACGCGTCGCAGTAGGTATCATCTTGAAACTCCGACGGACAAAAAATCATCGTAGCCCAAGACAAGCGTAAGAGTTGTGAGAGAGCCCTAGACACACAAGTCTGACTGACAGTTGGAAAAAGATGTCAGACTTTGGAAAGATGGGAAAAGGTTCCACCACCCCCCGGCTCGTTCGCCGAGACAAGCGCAACAGCCCTTGTCCCACATCAGACGTCCATAGTGAGACGGACTGAGCGGTTGCGCCATCATCGAGTCCCCATGTTTAGACTTCATTTCGCCGCTCAAAAGAGATGCTTTGGCTAGTTTGTTCCCACATCTAGCGATAGCCACCACCACGGCTCCGACGGCTGTCAAACGACACTTCATGCTCGTAAAAACGCTCATCGTAGCCTGCTGGGCGCGATTCGCGAATCTCCTTGCGCTCAATCTCAATCTCTCGGATTCTGCTCTTACGCTTGCGACGAATGTCGTCTGAGATTTCGACGAGCTGTAGAACATCCTCCTATGGGGAAGTTAGCATGCTTATTTGATGGTTGAGAGACGGATGATTGACGTACATATCGCAAATATTCCATGACATAATAGAAGTCTTCAGTCTCCTCGAATTCGTAGCCCATCGAGTCGATGGCTTCCCTGATTACCAAATCCTTGGTAACCTCGGTCCACATATCCTTCTTTCTTTGCTTAACCTGATTACCAAAGTCAGTGGCACGTTCATCGTCGCCGCTGAGAAATGTGGAACGGCGGACGCCGTTGTATCGTTGCCAGGTGATCTCCTGAGCCCCACCGCCGATGCCGTCCATGCGCACACGCTGGGTACCTGGGGGAACATCGACGATGGTCCAATCTGTGGTGGCTCCATTCCAAGCTTCACCAGGATAGGCGCGATCAAGTGCTTTGCGGTTGTAGAATTCGGCCTCAAGCTCGAATTCCTCGTCGTGCACAGGTGCCGTCTGGCTCCGCCTGGGTGGGCTGAACGACCGCTCACGTTGACGTACCTGAAGCTCTCCACCTCTACTGCGATCACGATTGAGACTGATATCAATATCAAGCTCGTCTGTCTCTCGTGCACGTCCGCGACTACGGCTTCTATTGGGCGTTAGATCTGATATGACTAATTCATGCAAATACATACTCTCGACGATTAATCTCTATTTCAAGCGTCTCATTGCGCACAGGCGAGGGAGGACTTGGTGGAGGTGGGGGAGTAGGACTGCGGGCCCTGATAACTCCTGCAATCTCATTAGAGCAGAATGAATTAGCTAGCTTCTCCAACTTACCGTGATCAATGTGACGGTGATGTGTGATGATCTCCTGAATGATGGGAGGGCGAATTTCAGGCTCAATTACAGGAGCTGGCGGAGGGGGAGGAGAAGGAGATGGCGATGGGGCTCGCTCTTCCTTGCGTCTGATGATGATTTCGTCCCTGATGACTTCGCGGCTCTTCTCGGGAGGGGAGACTTCGCGGGGACGGCGAATGACAAATTCCTCGCGCTCTCTTGCAACCAAGTCGCCTCGCACGCGTGGAGGTGGAAGACTTCGCTCTCGGCCTCTGATAGTCAAGGAGCTTCGTTCCCGGCTGGAGTCGCGCCCATCACGGCTGAACTCGCGGCGGTTGGCACGAAGTTCAAAGTTGCCATCACGCTCCTGGAAGCGGATGGAGCCGCGCTCAGCAGACACGTCTCGGCCATTTCGGTTGATTTCGCTGCGAGAGGCATGGAAGTCGATGCCATCGCTTCCTCGGCGGCCTCGAAAGCGCACATCGTCATGCTCGACCTCACGGGCGCGGGGACGAGGAGGGCCATCGCCGCGGCGAAAGACAATGTCCTCTCGCGGTCTTGACTGGTCGCGGGTTCTGATTTTGATATCCGTCTCCTCTGACTCGACCTCGCGGCCCCGGCGGGATCCACCGACACTGGAGGGCGGAGGGGGCATGCGAGCACTTCGCAGCGAGCGCGTGTCATCGTCGAAGGTGCGGGCGCTGCGGGGCCCCCTGGTGAACTCGTCCTCGCGTGAACGAATTACCATCTGACCTGCCTGGGAGCGGCTGTGGTCGTCGCGGAAGAAGTCGGGCGCACTGCTGCGCGGGTTGCCGCCGCGACGGAGCTCAACATCGAGTTCTTCGTAGTTGCGATCGCTGCGGCCATTGCGGTAGAAGTCCCGCTCGCGCTCTTCGTAGAGCTCTGCGGTGGGGTAGCGTCGCGACATGGCGGCTGGTGCGGGTGGGCAGTCAGTGAGCGACTGCGGGGAGGGGAAGGCCTGGTGGGGGGATGACCTGCCGGGCCGGATAGGATGGACGGCGGAAGGGGTTGGGAGGAGCAGATGGGCAGGAGGAAGAGATGGGTTGCGGGCAAGGCCAGGTGAAGAAGGGGCAGCGCAGATGAAGTAGGAGGCTGGCGAGAGCAGAACAGAAGCGAAACGGAGCGAGTGGCCTGACGTTATGCCGCCTTGTTGACGACCCCCGGTGCGTGGTGGGGTTGCAAGATCTTGGTCGGGCACAGGTGGTTTCGCGGCATGACGTCAACAGGCTCTCTTCACTGCTCTGCGCCTGCCCAATCGCCGGCCGCCCTCCTGCACCTTCGCTCGCATCAAAGAAGCAACTGCATCCACCGCTGCTGCCCCGAACACCGGTGAGCTGAAGAGAATTTGCTGGGCTGCTGCGGCTGGGCTGTTGCGGCGGCGCTGCTCTGCTCTGAGCATGTGTCATCTGTCGTTCGAGCGATTACATGACATGGAAGACTGCCAGAACCCATCCTCACGGCTCCGTCTGCCTCGTAAGATTGCAGGGCACCAGTGGGCTCGGTCAGGCACAGTTCAAAGGTCCAGCTACCCGACATTAGACTCTCCCCGCGAGGGTCTCCCGGGAACCCTCGAATGGAGGCCAACTGATGGGCCTAACCGTCGCTCTCCCGTCCAACAAAGCCAACCTGATCCGCGGGCCCAAGCAACGTGCGGCGGCTGCGCGAGACGATCCGTCCACGTACCGATGTTTTCTCCTTGTTACACCCGCTGAATTTTTGGTTCTGATTCTTCTAATCACTTCACATCGTCGACTCCGCGGTCGTGGCCGGCCATCCTTGAAGTGCGCACCCCGGTCACGTTTGCGCAACTGCAAGATGACATCATTTCCCACGAACCCCCAGTACCTCTTAGGGCCAGGTAATGCACTGAAAAAGCCCGCAACCCACCGAGCCTCGAACAACAAGTTATTGTTTCATTCTGCAGTTCCACTGCCTTGAAATTGTTATTCGGCATGCCCGAATTGTTCGACAGCCAATGAAAACTTCTATAATGGTCTAAAACCGACTAGGGAATGCGGAGAATACTCGTGGGTCTCACGTGACCAAACAGTCAAGGTATTCTAGGGTTAGAAGGAACCCCTTGAGAGAACTTCATGGTGGAAAATCCAACACCACCTCACCGTTGGACTTCTAAATCTCCGATCAGACTCCCAAACTACACCCACCCATGCCGTGAAACCCAATTTCAAGCCTTAACAACAGTCCACTGGCTAAGCAGAACATCCACAATATCCTCCTCCTCCTCACTCTTCCTCCTCACATCGTCTCCAACAAACCTCCTTCCCATCTCGATCTCAACATCCATCTCCTCGTCCTCAGTCTTCCGCCTCTTCCAATCTGACAGGCTCGCGGGCCTCCCGTCAGCAACAAGCATCCGCCTCCTAATCAAATCAGCTCTGGGTGGAGGACCCCTACTCCATCTCTTTTTTTTCCTAGCATATTTGTCTCTCGCACGTTTTTCTTCATCAGGATCCGCTTCGATGGATGCATAGGGACTACTATAACTCGTATTTCCGCCGCGATCATCATCATCATCCCTCGACCGCTTCGCACCCATGGCCCCGTTACCGCCTTTTATATCGCTGAACGGTTGTGGCCTAGGGTTGTAGTATTGCGGTTGCGGATCCACGATTGGGTTTGCAGAGGTATCAGCGGTCTGGGACGTAGGAGGTATAGTCATGACGAGGTCGTCGTTGCTTGATGACAAACGAAGTACCTCATGCGAGTCGCCTATGAACCCATACAAGCTCATACTATTGCCGCTACGACGGTCGGAACCTTGTAAACGTTGTGTACGTGGTGGACGCTTGAACCTGGGAAGGGCATTCACCGCCTTATTTCCCGACATTTCAGTTTGAACAGTTTCAGGACGGAATCCCGATGGACTTGCTACCTCGGGGTTCATCTGCATTGCAGGATAAGTTGCAGGATAAGCAGAAATTTCCTCAAAGCTGGAGAATGAATGTGGTGCTTTCGTCATCGCGCTTGCATCACTACTTGTCCGAATGTGTGGTGATCCGGCCTCATAGATCCACGACGGGTAATTACCGCTCAAGCCTTCTTCCTTCCGTAGAGCCCCATCATCCTCTTCCCTCGACCGCTTCGTACCCATAGCTACAGTGCCGGGTTTCAGATCGCTGAATGGTTGCGGATTCACGCTTGGATTTGCAGAGGTATTGGCGGTCTGGGAGGTAGGAGGTATAGTCATTGCGGCCTCGGCGTCGTCTAATGGCAATGGAATTGACGCACTCGAGTCAAAGTTAGACCCAGAGTCGGAGGTCCTATCGTCGCTAAGGTGGCGAGTCCCCTTACGTACAACAAGCCTGGGAAGGGTAGGCCTTGCATCAACTGAACCTTGACTAAACTCGAGCACTCCTTCTCCCTCGTACATCGGCATTTCGTCGTCGTTGTCAAATTGATCGTATATCGAAGGTCCGAGGTTGCGGGGTGGATGCGCTGCTGTCGTCCCTGTGTTGGCTGATTCGGCGACGTGACGCTTCTCGTGCTTCTCGGGATCCCGGTTGATAAGGCCGTCGATACCAGCAGCACCGAGGGCAGCAGTCGCGACACGCTGGCCCTTTGCGCCCGTCCAAGCACCTAGCACGTTACGGCTGCGGAAGGCTTCGACGGCACCGGCTACAATGGCGGCTTTGGCGGCCTGCTCCCACTTCTCTGACTTGCGGCCTCCACGGCTGCGGCTGCGCGATCTCGAGTCGCGACGGCGGTCGCTGTCGTAGCCACGGTTGTAGCCATGGCGGTGCCGTGAGCGAGAGCGCGAGCGGCCGGTGACTGCTCCAATGACTCCACCCAGGCCGGCAGCCTCGCCGAATTCCTTGACTTCGTCGACAATGGACTTGCGGCGGGACGGCTTGGGGCGGCTCGAGGCATCACTACTTGACTCATTGGGATCGCTCGTCCGAATGTGTAGTTCCTGCGCTGGATTGAAAGCTATTTCAGGCTTGTTGGACTCCGACGTGTGATCGGGACTAAAAGAGTGAGCCCTAAGACTCTCTAATTGTTGATTTTGAATCGTTTCAAATGAGAACTGAGCATCTTGGCCGCGTTCACTAGGCATGTCTCCAAAATCGATGACGAGGCCGTCTTCGTCATCGTATTTGTCTTCACCGTCCAACATGATGCTGTCTTCGTAGGTGTTTTCAATAAGCTCGGCTGCCTTGACCTTGTTCGCCGGATACCGAAGTCTACTTGACCACTGGACTCTCCCAGTTCGCACATTTGCACTCAATATTTCCCCAGATTTTGGACGAGAGTTTGTTTCAGTAGACCTTTGGTTTCCCGTGGATGATTCTTGCTGCTCCTGTGTTGCCATTTCCAGTTTTTTCTGTTTCTCTTCATCCGAGAGAATAAGACTTGAGTCAGCATGTTCTTGTTCGAGAAGTTCTCTAGTTAAGAGCTCTGAAAGTTCGTCCTCGTCTTCGTCTTCAATCGCGACAGTCTGAAGATCACTTGGCTTAAAATGCACAGTGGCAGGCGCTGCTTCCCCAATTCTTGAAGGGGTGCTCGTTCCAGCAGCCCATGGGTGTATCTGGAATGATTCTTCCTGTTCCTGTCTTGCCAGTTCCAATCTTTTCTCGTTCTGCTCATCCGAGAGAATGGGCTTTGACTGAGCACGACCCTGTTCGAAGGATTCTCTGGGTTTGTCTGGATATTCGATGACGAGGCCTTCATCGTCCTCGTCTTCCTCATCGTCTTCAATCCCACTTATAAGACGATCACCTGGCTCCCAGGATCTCTCCGAATTCACAGACGCGGGCATTGTTCCCTCATTTCCATAATTAGAAGCAATACTTGGTGAATATGTGCTAGCAGTTTGCGAGTTCAGTTTGCGAAGTTGACTATATTGCGTGCTAATTCTCTCCAGCGCTGGATTCCGGAGTCCTTCTTCTGTAATTACTGGGAATCTGTACGATTCCATGTCGTTGTACTCTGAGACGTCGAATTTGTCGTTTCCCCCGGAAGTTGGAGGAGAGCTCGTTTCAGCAGCCGCTTGGTCTCTCTTGGTTGCTTCTTCCCGCTCCTGTCTGGCCATCTCCAATCTTTTCTTGTTCTGCTCTTCCAAGAGGATGAGCATTGACTGGTAATCGTCGTGATCCTTCTGATTAGCTTTCCTGGATGCCTCTTCCTGCTCCTCTCTCGCCATCTCCTGTCTTTGCTTGTTCTGCGGTCCCAAGAGCTTGAGTTGCGACTGGTAATCCGTCTGCTTAGCTGTTCTGGACGATTCTTGCTGCCCTTGTCTCGCCAGTTCCAATCTTTTCTTGTTCTGCTGTTCCAAGAGTATGAGCTGTGACTGGTAGTCCCTTTGCTCAGCCGCCGTGGATCTAAAGGCCGCAGGATAAGGGTTTGCGCGGTTGTTCTGAGGAGATGGAAGTGAAAAGGAGCTTTCTGAACCAGCAAGTTCCTCTTCCAATTCCGCCTCGAGCTCCATGATTTGAGTCTCATCATCTTCGGAAACCTGGGCCTCTTGAAAGACGGTGGCAGATCTAAACGCTTTCTTTTTCCCTGCTCGTGTCAATGTTTGGCTCTGTGATTCAAAGTGCATCTGATTCTCCATCTCCGCTTCTTGTGTCGATCCCCTCTTTATTGACTGGGCAAGACCTGAAGTGGGAGTATATCCGGGGTCCCGAGGCGATGGAGCTGGAAGTAGTGTCTGTGGATTGGTAGGACTCTCCTGTGCTGCACCTCCCGTTGCATCTTGGTCCTGCCGAGCTCCCAAGAGCCGACGTTTGTTCTGCTCCTCAAGCTCTTTGAGCCGCGCCTGGTAATCCATCAAAGTAGTGCTGTCTCGGGGTGTGGCAATGGATTGATCAATAATATCTTGTCGAGCCTCCAGCAATCGCATTTTGTTCTCTTGTTCGAGGAGCATTCGCTGCAGCTGCGGGTCACCCAACGTTTGCGGCGGATGTTTCATGCCAGTACTCATCTGGAGATTCATAGGGCTTTGCGATTCGACTTGATTCTGGCTTATCGAACCTTGCATTTGTGGGCCCGATTGCTGCGGTTGCAATTGCCGTCTACTCTCAGTTGAAGTATAGACCGGGGGCCACCTTTGGCCCAGTGCATTCGAAGCTTGAGGCGGGTCTTTCATCTCCTGAGACGCTTGATCACCTTGCACTGCCTGGGCTTGCGCTTGGGCATGAGTCATCAGCATGTCAAGGTGATGATCTTGCGACTGCCCAGGGATCGTGGTCTGCAAGTTCGTTTCTGCCCGATGTAGTGAAGTATGACTCTCCCGTGGCCTACTAAATTCAAACAGAAGTTCTTCCCACTTACTTGGAACAGGTAGATCCGACCGATCTTGCATTTCCACCGGCTTAGGGACCCGAACCTCCCGCGATTGCATTCTGTGGCCCGGAACGAGAGGCTTCGAAGTTCTCCCAATAGTTTTGGGTAATTGTTCTATCCCACTGGGGTCTTTGCTCGACGAAGGCGCCTTCACATCGTCTTCATTTCCGCCTTGCTTGTCGACTTCATCTTCCTTGCGAGCAACCCCAGGCTCAATGGTATCATCTTCATGGTCAATAGCCCCGAACCATTGCTCTGCGGTGATACTATCAGCTTGTGAATTATGTGTATGCTTTCGAGCATCGCGACCAGCAGATGGGACATGCTCAAAGGAATCAAAATCAAAGTTCTCCAGGACTGGCGAACCGAACTCCATGGTCGAGAACATAGAGGGAACAGATTGCGGATCTGCAGGAGCTTCTGAATGATGTACACTTCGAATTCCCATCATGGGCATAGAAGGAATGTCCTTTTTACTCGAGTCAACACGCTGAATCAGGCGATCAACTCCAATACTTGAATCGAATTTTCGGCAGAAGCGTCGGTATATCTTGTGGACATGTTTCTTGCGATGCGGCTTGGCTTTCTTTGTGCTTTCGAAAGTCTGCTGGAGAAGTGTGATACGCTTCAACAGTGTTTGAACGTGTTTTGCGCATTTTGTTAGCTCTTCGATTGAGAGGTGGGTATCTTCATCGTCGGTGATGGTGGCATCGCTATCGGATGTGTCAGAGTCACTTTTCGAGGACAGATCGATCGTGATGGTGTTCTCTCTCTTTGGGGTGGGCCTGTTCTCAAGCGGAGGCAGACTTGTTACGTGAGCCATTAACATTGCTTGCGGTGGTGGCGGTGGCAGCGACTCCGTGGATCCTCGAAGTGTTTCATCATCATCTAAAGCAATATTGGTGAACTTGCTTTCTAGAGCCAGCAGGCTCTTGAGGGATTCTTGTTGGCGCTGGTGAAGTTCGCGAATCGTCTTGCGTTCCTCCTCAATTGCTGTCCTCTCTAGGTTCCTGTCCTTCGTTAGCATCTACCAACCTAATGAAGAAGTTAATATACCCTCTCGATTGCCCTTGAGCCAATTGCAAAACATGCAGGAATAAGACAAGAGAATTCTTCAAACTCTCTAGTCTCCTCCTATTCAACTCCACCCTCTGCTCCTTCATCGGCCACATTATCTTTCCCACAAAATTTACTTTCTTTTTTCCATCTTCGCCCACTTTCCTCCTCTTATCAACCATTTCTGTGATCTCCCCAAACACTTCCTCGCATCGCTTAATGATCGCATTTGCGTCCTGAATAGCCTTCTTCGACACGATCGACCTCGCATCTTCCGTTTTGAAGACCTCACCAACGCTACTGAGCGCATTCGATGTCAACTCTACATCGCCAGCAATGTCTCGAATTTCTTGGTCGGCGCGGACCGCGGAGCTGGTGAAGTTGTAGAGCGCCGTCGAAAGCTTAGCGCCCGCGCCGGCGATCTGGATAATGCCTGCCGCGACGCCGAAGAGCTCGGCCATGATGATTGCGTCCAAGCCGCTCTAACACGTAAATACGAGGGATCGCATCGTCCAAACGCATTTAAAACCAGTGGTGAATGAGGGAAGGGACAGACACTAGGCTGTCATTGAGACGGGGCTGAGCATTGGCCATGGGGCCGATGTGGCTCAGCCATCTGCATGGTGTTACCTTCAACGTCGTACACATAAATTGCTCGAGGCGGAGCGACAACACAATTACATGACAGGAGGACAATTGGTGACCGGTACTTTGACCGTCTAGGTCATCTCATCTGTAGTACGCTCCTTCAACCCACAAACGATTCCCAGCCCCACAATATGCAGTTGTCCTTCTACAACCCCGAGTCGTCTCCCTTTGCTCGCTTCTTCTCAACCAGATTCCCCAAGCACACCTCTACCCCAAACAACCATTCTCCCTGACCACTATCCCTATGACCAACCACTCCATCGACATAAATCCCAACAGCCAACCCTCCCAAATCAAATCTCCCATAAACACATCCTCACCGACGACAAACAAGATAGCACGTAGACCACAGCGCCTGCCATAGGAGAAGGGGAAATAAAACACACCAATCGACCTGATTGATCAAGTTGGTCATAACTAACTAAGGAGGGAAATGCATTATCTTTCTTTTCAAATAGTAATAGTTACTAAACGGACATTCTATCCTCCCTGGTCCTTACTTACCTACTCTTCCAAACCAATTCTTTCTCGACGTGATTCTCGCATAATCCCCTTCATCATGCACAGAAAGTCCTCCACAGAGTTGTTTTCTCGGCTTCTTTACAGTTCTTCTTTGAAATTAGTAACGGTAAGACCTCTGCAATGTATCTGTCCGTTACATCAGCTACTCCTTTCGCATCGACGTACATCCAAAAGAAGACACCACCAAAAAAAACAGAAAGGCTATTACGTTGACTTCAAACACAGGGAGTATTCTCTCATTCGCTCATTCATTAGATACCTAGCTCTCTATAACTCAGCCAACTACCTTCCTTTTCTCTTCTTCTTCCCCATCTCATCTCATCCTATCCCATGCCATCCATACCTAAGGTATGCAATGAAAACCCTCAACCCGCCCCCAACCCAAAGCAACCCACCTCCTATGCAACCGGCGTCCTAAACACCAACGCAACATGATCATCCCCCGCCGTAACAACCGCCTCACCATCCCCCTGCACAAACGCCATAATGCCTCCTCCCTCGCCACCCCCCCTATGCCCCCTCCACTCGCCCACGAGCCCCTTGCCCGCCGCCGCCGTCCCACCCCTCGCATCCCACCGCCTAACAACGCCATCGTACCCAACGCTCGTGAGCAACCACCCGCCGGGTCCCTCTCTCTTGACAAACTCCAGCTTGACCACGGCCTGCGGCGACTCGTCGTCGGCGTGCGCGTCGTCTATCCGGCGGCGCACAGCGAAGCGATGTGCCGTGTCGAAGAGCGTGATGGAGCCGTCGACGTTGCCGGCTGCCATGAGCGTGAGCGGCGCGCTCGAAAAGGCAAGGCACTCGACGTTGTCGCTTCCCGCCTGGAGACTGGCGAGGATCTGGCCTGCCTGGCCGGCCGAAGCTTTGGCGCCTTTGTTCTTTGCGGCGGCTGCGCTCGATGAAGACGATGCGGCTGTGGGTGCGGCGAGGGAGAGGCGCGGGAGCCCGACGATGCGGATTTGGCCTTCTGGGCCGCCGACGGCGACGAAGGCGCCTGAGGGCGCGATGCCGACTGAGTAGAGGCCGCCTTCGACGCGGAAGCGCTCGTCGTGGCCGGTGAGGCCTACGACGGTTTGCGCGTCGGACGAGGATGTGAGGCCTTGGGATGCGGCGTCGCCGAAGACGTCCCAGACGTAGAGACTTGAGTCTTCGGAGATGGAAGCGAGAAGGGATCCGTCCGCTGACCATGCTCCGCCTGTGCAGGACTCGGTGTGTTTATAGTATACTTGCAGAAGTTTGAGTTCTGATCCTTTCTCCGTGCTGATTTGGTAGACCCAGACTGAGCCGTCGTTTGCACCGAGGGCGACGACGTTGGGGTGATCAGGCGAAGGATTGGGAATCAGCCAGTTGACTTCTTCCACCTCTTGTACTTCGGCCAGGAACTTCCATTTGGTGCCGTCTGGAATACCCTGGTAGACGCGCAACTTGCCGTCCAGGCCTCCGGATGCTACGAATTGTCCCTTGGGCTCTGTGAATGTGACGGCGTTGACCGAGTCCTTGTGTCCGCCCAGCCTGAACAGGCTCTTCAAGCCCTCTCTTTCTGTGGGTTGCGCGCTGTCGCTCGCTGGTGTCTCTACTATCTTTGAAGCGTCGAAAATGAAGCCCGCATCGTCGCCGCCGCCCGTTGCAATAATCTGTTGGTGCACAGGATGTTGCGCTATGCAGAAGATGCTGTCGGTGTGCTCGTCGAAATGTGCGACCGAGTCGTTTTGCAGGTTGATCTCCATTTGTATGTCCTCGTTGCCGTCTTCGTCCTCGTCATCCGAGTCCATGGGAACGTCGCCATCGTCCTCTAAAATCTCCTCGGCCTCCTCTGCGTCTAGGGTGTTGTCCGCATCGTGGTAATCGAGATCGTCCTCATCGTGGAGGGGTTGGTTGGGATTTGGGACCGCCATTTAGGTGATTTTGTCGCTCGGGTTGCAGTGAAAAAGAAGTGAAAGATGGATTGAGGGTAGTCCACGACCGGTTCCTGTAAGAGCGCAGTATTTGAGGCGGTGGGTGCGTGTTGCTTAGAAATGCGATGTTGCACTTTCCATCAAGAACTTTTTCTAGGCTATCGGCGTTTGAGGGGCAACTCTCCGGCGGCCACACGTCATTTCTAAGCAACGTCGAGATATTTCACTTCAGCAAATAGCGCCAAGCCGTTGAATTGCTAACACACTCTATCTACACAGACAATACTGGGTATGGGATGTAACGCACGACCTCTACCAACCCTCTACCAACCTCTACCAACCATGCAGAACGCGAAAAGTTGCCGTCTACAACAAACTCTACAACTTGCTACCCGCCGCCCTCCTCTTTTCCTTCCCCTTGTCCCTCAACAACCGTCTAAGAATCTTCCCAGATGGCGACTTTGGAATCTCGTCTACAAACTCAATTCCGCCTGAAATCCACTTGTAGCGTGCCTTGTGGTCCTCCACGTATTTCTGAATGTTACGCGCAACGACACGATCGTTTTCCTCTAGTCCAACGTTTGGTGATTTGACCACGAATGCTTTGGGTACTTCTCCCGTCTTCTCGTTGGGGATTTGAATTACAGCACAGTCATTCACGGCGGGATGGCTCAGGAGATGAGCCTCAAGCTCTGCTGGTGCGACTTGGTGGCCCTGCAATTGGTTAGTATTACATATCTTGCGAGAAGAGGAGAACCTTTGCCCACCTGAACCTTGATCAACTCCTTTATGCGATCAACAATAAATATGTGTTCATGTCCAGACGGTGCTTTTCTGACAACTGCTTCATCACCAGTCCGCATGTACCCATCTTGGAAAGTCTCCGCGTTTGCTTTGTCATTATTCAAATATCCCAGGACAACGGACGGTGCTTTGACGAGCAACTCGCCTGGTTCATCATAAGCCGTCACTTCTTTACCCTCTGGTGTCACAATCTTGCACTGAACACTGGGCAGGAGCGACCCAGAAGATCCGAACCAGATGTCGTCTGCTGCACTGGAGGATACAACGGTGCAAGTTTCGGTTAGACCTAAGACGAGAATTAGCATCGTGTTGGCAATTTCATCGCGAGAGCCTCGACTGACCGTATCCTTGGCGGATCTTCCATGAAGGAAAGATCTTCTGCAGGTCTTCAGCCGTCTCTTGGCCTAAAGGTGCTGCGCCTGTGAAGAGCGACCAGACAGAACTCAGATCATACTTTGCAAGGACTTTTGCGTTCTTGGTCATCAAGATAATAATGGGAGGTACCTTAATCATGTCAGCTTACGACCAATCATTGTCAG
Source organism: Pyrenochaeta sp. DS3sAY3a (assembly GCA_001644535.1). Classification (NCBI taxonomy): domain Eukaryota; kingdom Fungi; phylum Ascomycota; class Dothideomycetes; order Pleosporales; family Cucurbitariaceae; genus Pyrenochaeta; species Pyrenochaeta sp. DS3sAY3a. The sequence continues at coordinate 344,927 of KV441642.1, read as the reverse complement.
CAACGCCGCGACACGGCAGGACGTACAAGGAAAAGCGTATTGATCTTGTGGTCTTGGATAGCCTGAAGAGTGTTTGCAAAGTCGAACTTGGGCAGCACGATGACACCATCTCCACGATAAACGCTTGCGTGGCAGATAACAACCAGTCCATAGATATGCGACATGGGTAGCAGGCCGAGCACGTTTTCAGTGTAATCGGACTGGTTCCTCACATCCTTGATGATTTGGCCCCTGTATGGCTTTTCAAACGCAGCGATTTGCACTATTTCGCCGTCAGCAAGAATCAATCAATTGATCTATTCTGGACTTACTCGTGTTCGCAATCACGTTCCTGTGCGAGATCATGACTCCTTTCTGGGATACTGATTAGCAACCAATTTTCGCAGCGAACTCTGATACCTACAGGCAAACCAGAAGTGCCGCTAGAGTAGCACAGGAAAGCAGTCCTCTTTGCGCCCTGCCCAGCCTCCCAACTTAATGGTTCCAGGCGATCCAGCTGCTGACCTTCGCGAATCAAGTCATTCACCGTCTTCCTTCCTGCAGCCCCCTTGCCGCCAGCGAACTGCTCGGGCACTTCGAGGATGTAAATGCGATTGTCCGGGATGTTGCATTTCTTGGCTGCTTCTTGCGCGATCGAGAGCAGAGGCACGCAGGTGAAGAGCGCTTTCGCCTTTGAATTCTTGAGCTGGTACTCGAGCTCAGCGGCGCTGTATGCAGCATTTGCAGGCGTCTGAATACCTCCTAGACGATGGGTCGCCCATGCCAATGGGAGGGTATCCAGCTATTTGTCATCAGCCTCGCGGCGTCACTTGCAACCATTTGCACGCTACTAACCGTGTTTACGGAGAACACAGCGATAACCTTGTCCCACTCAGTGCCCTCATTTGGCTTGAAGCCAAGCTCCTTCGCCAGACCACGTGCCAGGTAGTCAACGCGTTCCCTAACCTCCAGGGTGGAATATGTCTTGCCTGTCAAGCCGCAGGTAAACGGATTGTGAGAATAACCAAGCGGATGGCGGCCGTGATGCTCCTCAAGCATGAAGTCGCTGATAGGAATGGAATCCGGCGGGTCGAACGGGAGTTGCGGCACCCATGATGGAGGAAGGAAAGTCATTGCAGTGGCTGGCTACGGTTTGGGGTCAGTTGGAACGACTCGAGCAGGACACGCGCGCATGCACTCACTCTTGTACCTCGCGATTGACAAGCAGGAGAAGATCACTGGCCGACTTTTGTCCGGGAGCGTGCAGCTTTAAGACGCGGCGCAGTGGCCCTGATGACGCTAGTTTATAACCGTGGAGGGCAACCTTCCGATGCGGTTGCTTCTCGTAGCCGACGCAATCGCTAGCCTTGCAGACTGTGGAGAAGCTGGGGTCTGGGTGGAGCTGGGGGTCCCGGGTGCCGAGGTTCTGTCCATTTAGGGTTAACCGGCTTGGCACGACTCGGCCTCCCCTGGTGAGGATATTTGTATGTTGGATGCGAACAGTTTTTAGATCATTAGAAAGCCGTGTATATAAGTCTTACTTGTGCTTATATCTGACAAGCTTCGATATTTAACCCCTCCAAACCATGCTGCTGAACCACCGGGAGGCAGAATCGGTATTTCTATCGTACGAATCCTCGACATCTTACCGCCCCGTCGACTCAGACTGCGATTCAGGTCATAGAGCCGAAATTCGGTCCGCCGAGAAACTTGACCAAATCTGGAATCGTGAGTGAGATTCTCGATTGCAAATAAGAAAACCAATCGTAGAACACTGATTCTGAAATTCCATCGTTCATTCCTCTTGATCTGATACGTACGTAAGTAACACACTTTTCGCTGATGACGCCAGAACCCATGCAGTATGAAATCTGATCGATTGCACGTCAATCAAATCTCTTGCTTGTACTCCTTGTTGAATGCCCGCCCGATGACCATGCGTCGTACCTCGCTCGTTCCAGCACCGATCTCATACAACTTCGCGTCTCGCAGGATCCGACCTACGGGGACTTCATTCATGTAGCCCATTCCTCCCATCAACTGTATAGCATCGGCCGCTACTTCTGATGCACGCTCGGCGGCATACAGGATAGCACCCGCGCAGTCTTGGGTTCTGATGTCGGGGGAAGCATGCGACTCATCGACTGCTCGCGCAATGCTGTAGGTAAATGCTTGCGAGGCTCGGTACTTTGTGTACATGTCGGCGAGCTTGCCTTGGACAAGTTGATTATGTGCAATCGGTGTGCCGAATTGTTTCCGTTGATGAGTGTATGGCAACACATTGTCGAGACTGGCTTGCATGAGTCCTAGAGGTCCGGCGCTGAGCACCAGGCGTTCCAGATCAAGACCCTCCATGAGGACACGAACGCCACGGTTGACCTCACCTAGGACATTCTCCTTGGGCACAAAGACATCCTCGAAGACGAGCTCTCCAGTATTTGAGCCTCGCATGCCCAGCTTGTCCAGCTTCTGCGCTACACTGAATCCTTTTGCTGTCGTCTCAACAATGAAGGCCGTGATTCCTTTGCTTGCTGCGTCTGGCTGAGTTTTGGCATAGACAACAATCGTGTGAGCATCTGGTCCATTTGTGATCCACATCTTGGTCCCGTTGAGCACATAGCCGCCGTCGACTTCTTTTGCGGTGGTTTTCATGCTAACCACATCCGAGCCAGCACCGTGTTCGCTCATTGCTAATGCACCAATCTGCTCTCCACTAATGAGGCCAGGGAGGTACTTCTTCTTCTGGGCTGCTGAACCGTTGAGCATCAATTGGTTTACGCATAATTGTGAATGCGCCGCGTAGGACAACGCTATGCTTCCTGGTCGTCATGTTAGTCAACGTCCACGATCTCAGATCGTGGAATAGAGAGATTTACCACTTGCTCTGCTTAATTCTTCCATCACAACACAGTGTGCCTGGTAGCCCATTGCGAGCCCACCAAACTCTTCGTCCGCTGTTATGCCCAGAAAGCCTGCCTCGCCAAACTTCTTCCACATGTCGTTCGGGAACTCATTATCCTTATCCGTCTTCGCCGCTAATTCTTCTGGAATCTCTCGCCGCGCGAATTCGCGAACGGATTCTCGCAGTTCATCAAGATCGCCCTGAGTTGGTGGCGTGAAGTTTGCGGGGTGTTTGGTGGACGCATGACGGCGAGCGCTGAGCGGGACCGAGCGGGTGGAATGTACAACGAGCGACCGCTTGCACGTCTGGCGGATGCTGCGTGTGAGGAGACGGGGTACTGCAGATGATGCCATTGTAAGTGCTAGTATTATGCAAAGGTTGTAAAATTATTCAGACGCGAGGACTGAGAATGTAATACTTGAAGCTCGGCTTGCAGCGGCTGAATGGCCGAGGCTCCTTCCCTTGTGGGATTGCGGAGGTGCACGGTGCAAGGAACGGTGACGCGCTTTGTCTGGGGAAAGGCGGCTCAATTCCGCTACCACTGCGGTCATCATATGATCATGAAAGATTGTCCAGTTTGTAGATTTCATGTAGATAAAACTGTGGTTGTAAATTGCGCGGAAGACGAGGCGCTTCTTCACCTCTAAACACCCCTAGAAACACTCACTCATAGATCCCGAACCTTCTTCATCCCCCTCCCATTACACTCCCCCACATCCAGCGCAACCAAAAACCTCGACACACAATTATACGCGGCAATCGTCGCCGTCAACTCCACAATCTGCTTGTCGCTCAAATACTCCTTCAACTTTTCCGCCACAGACTCCTCCACCTCCACCCCAATAGTCATCTGATCCGTATACACCAACACCGCATACTCTTCATCGCGGAACCCAAGTAACCCCTCTCGTTCTGCCATCCCATGCCGAGTAACAGGTAGGTCGAAGACGGTTTGCAGAGCTTCCTTGGAGACGCCTGCGTTGAAGGCAAGTGCGGAGTGGACGTCCCATTCGTGCACCGCTTTGTTGAGCACCGCGACGCGGCTTATGGCCAGCTCTTTCAGGTTCTCGGGCACGCTGTTCTTGGTGCGGATTGCGCCGATGAAGGAGTTCCAGCCATCTGCCATAGCGGGGTTGTGTAGGAGGGCCAGGTCGAGTGGGATTAGAGGGCGGGGCTTGCGTCGCTCGGCGATGCGCTCGTAGATGGGTCGGTCGGCCTCATTTTGAGGTTCTGAAGGGGCATATTCGACGCGCATCTTGAGTGACGAGGCGGTGGTAAAGGTTCGTGTGAGTGTGCTTCTGGAGCTGTGGTGCGACTTTGCTAGGATCGTCTGAGCGAGTTTCGGAATGTTGCGGAATAAAAGCATTGGTTGTCACGGGCAGAAGTGTGGGTTTATGTATGCTTTCAGCTAATGCTTCGCCAGGAATTCGGAGATCATATCCGATTGCTCCTTACAGCATCTACCGAGTTTCACGTCATTTTATATTTTGCCTGAGTGGCTCAATTCTCATCGGCTCATGCTTATAGGTTTGCATTCTCACAAATTGATGTGTGGAAACTTTTCATACATAATCGCTACATCAGGATATCCCAAACGCCAGAAATGCTACAAGTATCTACATCTATAGCCTGCTGCCCTCGTCGAAAACATTGGGTAGGCGGGGAATTCCCTCCAGTCTGGTGGTCTTCTTGCCAGCAGGGGCAAGAGTAACATTGTACTCAAGATCCAACTTGGCCTTCGAGTCATTGCTAGGCTTGAAGTCAAGGAGTAGATCATCCTTGACGGCGAACACGGTGTCGTTGGTGACATACTGGTCGTCACGGGGATACAATTGTGTAATCAGAGGCTTGTAGTTGTCGGCTGAGACCATGAGATGGATGTGTGCGGGACGGAAGGGGTGGCGTTCCATAGCTTCGAAGAGTTTACCAGCGGCACCTTTGTCATTGTGTTAGCGATAGATTGTCACGGATGCGAGGCGAAAACTTACCATCTGTGGGCAGCGAGTAGGCGGTGGGCTTGTAGCAGTAGTACCAGTACTCGCCCTTCTCGTTTGTGGTGAACTTTCCTCGCAAGTTGTTGGGCTCTTGGTTCTCCGGATCTTGGAAGTCGTACTTTCCGTTGGCGCTCGCTTGCCAAATGTCAATGACTGCATTTGGAATACCCTTCTTGGTGTCGAGATCACGGACTACACCATGCATAAGAGTCTTCTGTCCATCGGCGTGCTCGTTGCGGACAATGGAGTCGCCAAGATCACGGAAGGGGGAGTGAGGGGACCAGAAAGGACCAAGAATGGTAGAGGAGGTGGGGGCTTCTCCGGACTCGTTGATATGCTTGTGGGCAATCTCATCGACAAGGCTAAGTCATTGTTAGCTTAAATCAAGTTGATCAATGAGATCCGGTACTTACGACTCTACTCCCAAAACGTCTGAGATACGATGGGCCTCGTTCCTGGTGTTGGTCGTGGTCTTGCCAATGGAGTTCACAAAGCGAACGCCCTCGAACCACTCGTCGTTTGTCAACTCAACCTCGCGGATGAAGTCGTGAAGATGGCGGATCATTGAGCTCAAGACAAAGCGTCTGCGCTCTGGGACGTTGGGGCCAATGGCACCGATGACGGCATCAGTGAAGTTGGGGTCGAAGCGGTGCTTGCCAGCATCCTGGATATTTGGTGCCTGAGACATTGTGTGGTGTGAAGTTTAGAAGTAGATAGAGAAGTATGCTCAGGGAAAGTTTGGAGAGGAGGTTTATGATGATGAACTGAAATTGAATTCCGGGGGCATCAATCCTCTAATATATGTCCTTCGCCGCCTAGCCAACCGAACTAACAGCGTTAACAATCGCCGTCACTCTAGCCGGCGCATCAGGCGATGCAACCAAGCTGAACCGGCAGCGGCATGCTGTAGCGGCTCTGAACTATATGGCTGCGCAGAGTGCCGACGTTTGCGCCATTCCGCGATGGCTGCCCCGCAATGAGATGGGAGGATTGACCAATCGCACGACTGTCATTGCGGAAGATGTCTCATCCAGCCCTTTTCCGTTACCTCTAGCGCCACCAAGAACCATGCCCCGCCTTCGGTACCAACCCCGGAACTTTTGGCGACGCGATGCGCGACGGTCAAAAGTCTCGACGCGGGATGATGCTTCTGACAAGAAATCCCGGGTCCTCTGGGAAGACTCGTACGATCACTCCTTTTGAAACAACTTCGGCTTCCTCGGTGAAGAACAGCAGCCCAAAATGGTTAAACATCATCTCATGATTGGAACATGGACGCCGCCAGGTATAATCATAACAGTCTCATTCGACGACGAGACATTGAAGCTGGAATTGGTGAAGAAGACGGACATTCCTGAGGACGAACCAATTAGTTGGATGGCTTTTGACGTACGATGAACCCCAATGGTACCAACTGCAGCTAATACGTGCTGGTATAGCATAAACGAAAGACCATTTATGGCGCATCCATGAAGAAGTGGAGCTCCCATTATGTGAACAGTCCGTCAGACATAGTCCATACTGGCAGCTTTCCCCTTGGTGGACATCGTATGTTGACCCTCACGGACGTTTTGGGCCGCTGTCTAACTGTTCCACTAGCCAAAGCAAACGACGCTGATACCAAAACTCGGGCCATCTTCCTTCTCCCTGCCCAGAAACCTCCGTACGCCGTGTATTGTAATCCCTTCTACGACTATGCAGGCTTTGGTAACATCTTTTCCGTCAACGAGGAAGGTCACTTGAAGGAGAATATCCAGAATTATGAATACTGCGAGAAGACCGCAATTCATGGCATGGTATTTGATTCTTCAGAAACATATCTCTATAGTGCAGATATGTGGGCAAACCGAGTGTGGTGTCACAAGAAGATCGACGGGGAGGGAAGACTGGAGACCGTAGGATACACCGACGCCCCAGCGCCAAAGGACCATCCAAGATGGGTCGAGCTACATCCAAGCGGCAATTACCTGTACGCCTTGATGGAGGGAGGAAACAGATTGTGTGAATATCTGATAGACCCGCGAACCAAACTGCCTGTCTACACTCACAAGTCATATCCATTGATACCACCCGGTAAGTTTGTTCATCAGTTTCTCTTGAAGAATGAACATTGACCATGTGCAGGAATTCCCAACGCGGATACAATGTACCGTTCCGACGTCTGCTTCCTCACCCAATCCTCGCAATACCTCTTCGCTACATCCCGATCAAACTCCTTCGACCTGACGGGCTACATCGCTGCATTCAAAATTGGACCCACCGGCGTTATCGAGAGGCAGATCTGCCTGAATCCGACACCTACCTCAGGTGGCCATTCGAACGCTGTCAGCCCATGCCCATGGAGCGATGAGTGGCTTGCGCTCACAGATGACGAGAAGGGTGGCGTCGAGATATACAGATGGCATGATGAATTCCTTGCAAGAGTTGCGAGATTGGAAATTGGGGAGAAGGGTTTTGGCATGAACGCGATATGGTACGATTAAGATGATGATAGAGCTCTAGAGTACAGTTATACGCTATATTAGAAGCACTGTAGACGGCATGCATTACTTTCTCCGTCCTTGTACCGTAGCATGACAGGACGGAGTGAACACTGATTCTTGGCAATGGTTGAGATCTGGTGTGCGGCCCACTTGTTGATCATACTGTGAGAAAACACCACACTCTGAGAGGAAAAGTGCTTGGATTTATTCGGCGGTTATGTATTCTTCCCCGTCCAAACACACGTGAAGTGCACAACTCGATTGTTGAAGATATCAGCATTGCGATATCTACCAAAACCAAAGCAGCAAATCCTATACTATCACAAATCTTACTACAAATGATTTTTTTAAGCTGATGCACCGATGCTGATTTCCCTCCACATGCCGAGTTTGGTGCGAAAGGAAAGGTGCATCCTTATCCGAGCTCGGAATAATGAGGGGTAGCTACCGGCCCTACACTTATGAGCTCTCTGCATTAGTGGCGACCGGCAGATACCTTCGGCGGGAGTCCCTAAGTCCAAAAGTGACCCTCGTGCGTCTTCGGGCTATGTAATCACGAATTTCTCATCGGTATTTGTGAATCCAGAAAGATACCAGCGCTGTCGCTTCACCTCAACCACCAGAACGTACCTACCAAAGTAGACCCTAAACCTTTAATATTCCTCTGAGCTTATTCTACCCCAAATTGTCATCATGACTTCCAAATCAACTCCGGGCATATTGTACGTGACAATGCAGCCCAAAGAAGGGTTGGCAGATGCACAATTCCATGATTGGTAAGTTGACCACACTCAGTCGCATTCTCTCCACATCTCGGAATCATCTGACACCACGACCATTAAGGTACCAAAACGAACACGGTCCAAACCGCCTGCGCCTTCCCTTTTGCGCAAATGGGTTTCGTTACCGCGCAAACGATCTCGAGGGCCAGCCAGGCACAAAAGACAAGCCAGAATGGATGGCTATTTATGACTTCGACGAGCTTGAATGGCTGACACGCGAGCCGTATCTGAAACTCCGGAACGCACCTGTTCAGTCGCAGCGCGAGCGAGACACAATGAAGCAGATCTTCGTTGACAGGAGAAGCTACGATTTGGTGAAGGAGTGGAAGGGCAATGACTTCCGGGATCTCCAAAAAGTTGAAAACGAAGGAGAGCAAAATGTCACAATCGCTGTGAGCTTTACATTGAAGAATGGCGACAAAGATAAAGACGAATTGACCAGGTGGTACGACGAAGAACACGTACCACTCCTTCAGAAAGTACCAGGTTGGCGGAGATCGAGAAGATTTATAACCTCTTACCTCGACATTGAGAGCGGTCATAAATCCGAGATTGAGTATCTCACTCTACATGAATATTCACCCCAGGCGGATCTAGCGGGACCAGAGTTTCAGAGCGCAGTAAGTACAGAATGGAGTAAGAAGATCTATGGTCAGGTTGTGCAGGGAAGGAAGAAGCGCGTGTACGATCTGTACTACACATTTGGCGCAGCATCGCGCGATCTTAAGAGTCTTTCCTCGAAGGATACTTCACCGACAGAGTTCGTGCAAGGCTTGACAAAAACGCAACCTCAACACACAACGGTAGAGAATGGGCCAGCCATTGAGAGCTTCATCACAACGAATGATGGTGTTCAATTACCATACCGTTTGGAAGGATCGTCTGATCCCGATGCACCTCTCCTAGTCTTAAGCAACAGCATTCTCGTGGACTATGGTATCTGGGACGACTTTGTTTCAAACTTTCTGAAACTCACAAACAACAAATATCGCATTCTGAGATACAACACACGAGGCCGAAACACCTTACCTGAGGACTCTACTTCGCCGGTTACTGTTCACACGCTTTCTGAGGACGTCATTGCTATTCTTGACGCTCTGCGAGTAAAGAAAGCATCAATCGTTGGTGTGTCACTAGGTGGCGCAACAGCACTAAACGTTGCCCTCGAATTCCCTGATCGCATCGAGGCATTCATTGGTTGCGACACCAATGCTTTCGCACCCGCTTCCAATGCGACCGCATGGAATGAGCGAGTGGCCATTTGTGAAAAGGAAGGTTCAAAGTCCAGTTCAGGAGAACCCATCGTAGGCGAAGAACTTGCCGAAGTAACAGTCAGGCGGTGGTTCGTCAAGGAGTCTTACGACGATGCTACGTTGGCCAAGAAGATCCAGCGTGTCAAAGACGCAGTCATCTCCAACTCTCTGCCCGGATTCCGCGACTCCGTCAAGGCACTTCATCAGTACGATATCCGTGATAAGATGGCGAGCTACAAGGGCAAGGGAGCTTTCCTAGTCGGCGCGGGCGACGGCGTGCTGCCGAAGACAATGAAGGAGAACATGGCAGATAAGTTGGGCAATGAGGTCGAATTGAAAGTCGTCGACCGAGCGGGACATCTGCCAATGGTTGAGCAGCCAGAAGAAGTGGCCAAGTTCGTTGCGGGCTTCTTGGAGAATTAAGAGTGTGATCACAACGCTTTGTGAGTCAGATGTGAAAACATGACTCTTGAGAAGTGGTTGGGCAAACACATGATGAGAAGTCAATGCTCGGCATTGATTGTGTAACTTGGTAGATTGAATACACAATAGTCACGCACTCCATCCCCGAACCTCTTGAGGCCTTGTCAGTGAATGACCAGTGCATTTCCATGACTCTCTGCGATATTAAAGCGATTAGATCTATCTATGTATCCATGAGAAACTTCTAAAAGGAACCTCAAATTCCAAGATGCGAACTGGAATAGGCACCACAATTTTGGTATTTGCGGGCATCCTAGCGATCGCTCTCATCGCTGTGGTTGCGACACTAATGTCAAAGAGTATCAGAATTAAGCAAAGTAGGTAGAACCGTATCTTGAACACAATGAATTCATGGAAGCAATATTGATATGTATAGGACCTGATTATATGCCAACGAATACTTTACTTTTCAACACAACTTCGAGCACTGCGTTCAGCGCGAGTGCACTCAGCGCACTCAACAACACTTCAATTCTTCTCCCAACTACCCCGTTCGCGACTTCCGCCGCAACCGCCACTATCACTCCAACTTCAAGTCTAAGCCCAAATCCAGAACCAAAGCCTACACCTGCCCCACCTAAAGAAACATCCCACACATTCCACATCGACATCAGCAACCAACGCCAACACGTGGGCGCCTGGTACGGCACCTTCATCCGCGACAACCTCCTCTCCTTCCTCAAGCCGCTATGCTCACGCAAAAGGAAATCCACTCAAACCACCTGCGAGCCCTCGTCCCACAAATACAAAAACATCGAGCACCCCGACGACAACGGCCACGTCAAAAAGACCAGCGGCGTCGAAGCCACCTTGAGCAGTTCTTTCTTCCCGCCAGATGCCCCTGAGGATTTGCATGAGGCGTTCATAGCACAGATTGCGGACACGTACATGATTGCTACATTGTCTGATGGGAACTGCTTCAAGTACGATCGCAAGGCGACCGTATGTATAGACTGTAAGGAGCATCTATGTTTAGAAAAGCTTCCGCCGTCACGGGGCGCAAAACCCGACATGCGTGAAAGGATAGTCCGGTGGTGCAACGCGCCCGAATACGTGCGCGTCAGCGTCACAGATGCAGCGGGCAAAGAGACGGCGCACATGGAAGTGCGGTTGCAGTTTGGGGGCAAGACGGAGCTGGGGAGGCTGGATTGCGTGGGGTTTATTGATGGGGTGGATGGGAATGCGAGGGCGGAGCGGGTGAAGGGGTTGGAGGAGGGGATGAGGGATAAGGTTGGGGTTGTGGTTGCGTGTGAGAAGAGGGAGGTTGTGGGGAGTTGTCCGAATGCAGAGTGTTTGTATCAGATTGGAGACTGCTTCAGATAAACTTGAAGGCGAGCAGTTTGCAGATTAAGCTTGTTGAAGGGGGAAATGGCATATAGTCATGTTCTAATTTGGCCTTTGGACAGTGAGCGTGAATGCATGTCGTATGGAAAAAGGTTGAACATCGAAGAGCAGGTACGAAACCATGAGAAGTTGAGTTTTGCAATACACTCTGAAGACATTCACAGGGATAAAGCTTGAATAGTCGTCGTGCACTACTCATGGTTACAGATCACGCGACACCGTGTTGTGACATAATAGCTTGGTTGAGTACAAAGACGGTACCTATGCAAAACGAATGACGAGGTTGGAGAGGTTAAAAGATACTATGCTCGCCCAAGCAAACACAAAGAACATGGACATGATAAGCATGACTCAATTTAAAACAAACAGGCTAATATGCACATCGAAAGGGTGACGATGAACCCATTCACAAAGGCCGATCGTTTGAGGTGCAAAAGCAGCCAACCAATCAGAGCCCGCCTGATACCGCTGACCATGACGTCGGTCGCCCTGACTCCCTGCAAACCCTGGGGTAGCTTGAAAGCAGCAATGCAGAGCATTAAGGGCAGCATGCGGCTGCTCGCGGCCTTAACGGTCACGATCCATATTTAGTCTTGCTCAGCTCCCAGTGACGTCCGAATACTTGACCTCGAACCACCTCGACAGCCCAAACGTACCATAGTCTCTTACACAACAACCTCACAACATGTCGTGCCCAGTCATCGGAACAACAAACGACGTCCTCCCCCCCAACCACCCTGACGTCGACCTCTCAAAGGATGGCCAAACCGTACTTCACCCTCACGACCCCTCTCGCCCTCCACCCCATACTAACCCCCCACAGTGCCCCGTCGTAGGCGCAACAACCGACCACCATCATAACCTACATTCGCACCCCTCGATCCCGCTCCCCAACGACTCCTCCCCCACCGCAACACAATGCCCCGCGCTCAAATCCGCCGTCAACGAGCCCCGCGCCCAGGAAATGGACGACGCGCTGTGCCCCGTCGTCGGCACCGCGACAACAGTTCTCCCGCCCGACCATCCTGATATGTTGAAGGCGGGGCCAGAGGACGTGTGTCCTGTGACTAAGGCTACGGTGGGGCATCATAAGGATAAGGTGGTTGGGCATCCGAAGGTTGCGGGCGCGCCGGCGGGGGCAGTGTGTCCTGTTACGGGGCAGAGACAGTAGGGGGGAGATTGCGGGGTTGAGGAAGGGATGAATGCGAATTATTCATCTGAGGATGGTTGGGAAGAAAATTGTGGGAGGAAATTTATCTGGCGCTTTGGTATGGGAGGTTAGTTGTCTGTTTTTTGTACAAGATCAAATTTACGAGGTTCATGTATAGAGCGTATTGGCTGTCTCCTTACCTACCTAGGTACTCACACATCAGTGACTTGACTGCAACCACCGAATTACAGGATTTACTAACACAACGTTTTACGCACACTCGCTGTTGACGCTCCTTACAGGCAGTACAATAAAATGCGAACCTGACGAATCCTCAAACACTTGAAAAGGAATATATTACCTCACGCCAGCACAGTGAACAAGCAAGCAGTGAATCGAGAATCTGAACGAAACCATTTCGAGGCCAAGAATATTCACGGGATACTTTCCAAGGGAAAAGGGTTATTGCTGCAAAGAAGAAGGTTTCTCAAACACACAAGATGAGCCGTATAAACCCACTACCAGATCACCAGCCTTTTCCGTCCTCTACTTCCCCAAAATACCCTCCCAATCCCCCGTCCCCTCCACTCCCCCCAACTCCTCATTCCCAATAACCCACTCCTGCCCCATCGTCCTCTCCCACCACACCCCCAACACCTCCCTCCCCTCACACCAATCCACCCCATACATGGCCTTCAAATACTCCACCTGCGCCAAAAGCACCACATCCGCCACTGTCGTACCTGTCCCGTCCCCCGCTATACTCATCGACCCCTTCCCCAGCACATCTCCTCTCGCCCACTCCTCCAGCCTATCCAACACAGCGCCGTGTTTCCGCAATGCGTGCGCCGCGGTATCGGCGTGCATTTCGTGCGCCTGCAATCCAGACCAGGCGAGCGTTACGGGCAGCGCGTTCGTCATGTGCAGCGTGCCCCAGAACAGCGCGTCGGTCAGCAGACTCACGATATCTCTCGCCTTGGCTCGTTGCTGGATACTCGCGCCGCGCAGATCGGGATACGCGTCCGCCACGCCAAACACTTCTTCAAGGTACTCCATCACAGCCGCGGATTCGTGGACCCATAGCGTCGAGCCATCGCCGTGCTCGACCCGCATGCACGGGAGCGAGGTGTTTGGCGGCCGGGCTTCGTGGCCGGGGGCAGAGATGAGGGAGGAGCCGGCCAGGAGGACGGGGACGAGGTGGATGTTGTGGGTTGCGAGGACGGAGAGGGAGATGTTTTTGGCGCGGAGGTAGTAGAGGATTCGGCGGGGGAAGAGGCCGAAGGACCAGAGCCAGATGGTTGTTTTAGGGGGTGGTGGAGCCATAGTGTTGGAACAGATGGGTTGGAAGGGAGAAAGACACTGCTCGGCTTGGTGGATTTGGGTTACGGATAGAGGTGAGTTGGATGGAAGCGGGTAAAGTAATACGCTCAGTATGCTTTATATATGTGCTAACAGATGGAGACAAGAATCTTCGGAGTGTATTTTCCTCCAAAAAAGTAAGGAATCACATCCCTTCATACTCATTATGCCTCCGAGGTCTTTCGCCATGAAGTTGCATAGCAATTCGCATTTCATGACAGGTACGTACACAATGGCGACCAAGAAAATCACTCGGAGACTTTCCCACTCCTCCAACGCGCGAAACTCTCCGCACAGCATGAGCACCACAACCACCCACCCCGAGCCAAGTCCCCGAGCCCACATAAAGTCACCGTGATAAATAAAAGACCAACGCTGCAGAGTACAGGTGTGTATATACCTATAGACACAAAAAGACTACAACCTTTGCAACATCCCACCTCCCACACCCCCACATGTCGAGCCACTCCCAAATACCACAGCACATATAACGCTCCACCATGCCTTCTGGTTTTAGACGCACCGTCCCAACAGCCTGGTGGGAAACGTACGGTTAGGATCCTCTCGTCGTCTGGTACAGCACAGAAACTCTATCTCTTGGTCTCGCCAGTGAAGTCATCGTCAGCGTCAGTATAACTATCATCAGTGTATCTATTAATTCTTCCCACGCCTCATAGAATGTGATTAGACGTCTTGATAGTCTTTACGCACCCCTAGGTGCCCGCGAGGACCGCCCGAGTGCTGCATCATGGGGCCAATCATATATGTATCCCAGAATCACGAGTCCGTAAAGAAGACGCAGCAAATGTTGTTAGGCCCTGCTACACATAAGTTACCAGAACTTTGCAGCGCAGATTTACAAACAGCACAAAGGACGTTGTATAAAATTAGCTCGTGCTCTACCCACTGTGCTTCTTCTTCTTCTTTCACTTATCACTCACGCATCATGCTCCGGTCTAGTGCTGGAACATGGATTTAACTATTTATCTAACGATGAGTCTATGTATGTCTATTAAACAAGTGTACGGAAGAGCGGGGTACAATCCTATGTAGCTTGGATCAGAATGTGTACGTTTCGGATGCAATTATGTACTCCTCAGCATCCAGAGGTTGTTTTGGTTTTCCATCATCCATTGTCCAGCAATGAGCCCTAGGGGTCCGCGGATACAATGCCACCCACGGTACGATCAAAGTCCCTCTTCCACTCCGGCATCATGGACCTGGGTCTCGGGTTCGCCACACCCTCCTCGAAGACATCGAGGACGATGCCGTGATCGTCGGCAACGTCCTGGGCCGTGCTTGCTCTGTACTGCCGGATGACCACCTTTTCCAGATCGAATAGTTTGTCGAGTCGCCGGACCTTGATGTTCTTAAACAAAGCCCGGAGAGCCTGTTCCGATGGCGCTGGGAAATCCGTATTGACGTGCAACTCGCGTATGCCTTTGGGTAGCATGTCGCCCATGCAGGGAATGTCGACATACTCCCAGGGTTTTGCGCCGTGCGGAATTGTAGCGTTGCGGCCGAGGCGTTGACCACTTTCCAATGGCGGCCCGCAGAAGGCTTCCACGTCTACCTCAAGCTTTCTGAGGTTTGGGAAACGCATGAAGGAAGAAAGGCCATTGATGACTTCGCCATGCAACTCATCAATTGTGATGGCGAGTTCGAGCAGTTGGTCGGAGCAGTATCTGGCTATGGTTTCCAGAAATTCACCTGGGTTCCAATCATGCTCAAGGCCATCCCATTTGGTTTGGTGCGAATATCTGAAAATGGTAAGGGCGGGCGTTTGAGCCAGCAGGATTGCGAGAGCGTTTGCATCCATACAGCAGCTTACGAGCTCGATTCTTGTAAGGGGCGATTTGATTTCGGGATTGGGCCAATGGAATGGAATGCCCGCCCAATCGTCGTCGACAGCTACACAACTCACGGCATAGAGGTTCCGAAGACTTTTGAGGGTCATGAAGGGTTGAAGACATTGTAAGCCCACCTTAATATCATAACCCTCTTCTACAAACGGCATGATTGTCTCCAGTTCGGCCAGTGGTTTCAGACCAAGTCCTGGGGAGTTGGAAAGCGAGACGAGAGACTCGATAACTGGAACAAGAGATGCAGCATTCTCATTACTTCGCACTTCGTGCCAGCTGTCTGGCAACTGGAGCGTCCTGAGGTTGGGGAGAAGACTGAGCAGGGCGACCACGGCATATAGATTATCAATAGTCTCGAGGCTGTCGTCGTAAGAACGTTCGAAGTCCTTCTCTTTGATCAACTCCCACCACTCTTCCACATTGTTATCTCCTAAGAACTCGGAGGAGCTCAAGAGGGTTTTGATACCGTCCATGGCTTCTTCATCACCCCGAAAATCATACTCGTCAGGATCTTCAGAGATGTCCTCTTCGATTCGATGATCCCAGAGACTAAGAGACCGTATGTAGTATGTGATATGAGGGTCACATGAGATTTGGTAAAGAAGACCCAAAGTATCGCTCCGGCACGTAGGGCTGGCGTTGGTCGTGTGGGCCCACTCCCTCTTCATAGCGTTGTGCTGTTGTATCTGGGATCCGGCACGCCCATATATTGTCCGGCAGGATAGGACAAAGCTCTCAAATCCGGTAGGCGGAGCATGATCGATGATCAGGTCGAGAATCTCCAGGGGCAGGTCGAGAAGAGGCATTGTGAAGTCCGGTGGAAAATTGCAAGCCCAAAAGGGGGTAAAGAAAATGTAGGTTCGAAAGGGGGGAATGGTGAAGGTGAACGAACAGCGCGATTGGGTGGGTGGCGAAAATGTCGAGAGTTGAAGGCCGGGGGCGAACAATGAGAATGCGCCGAAGCGACGAGAAGATGTCGGCAGGACACGCGATCAAGGGCTCCGGCGACCCATCTAGGCGGGGCAGTACTTGGATGGCACCCTCTAGAAGCGCGACATCGCGATCGTTTGAGTGAATCCCTACCTTAGGGCAAGGCTTGGGGAGCGGTCGCGCTGGTTGAGATTTTTGTGAAGAGGTTCAATAACCCACTAACCCGTAAGGCGACGTAGAAGGGCAGGCGCAGACCCTTCCTATCTGTGCCCCTCTTCACATGGCCAGGCAGCATCGCCGCCTCCTACCCATACCCAACCCTCTCTGCTCCTGGTTGTGAGCTTAGCTCGCCTTGCCATTAATGGGGGCACAATGAAGCTTCCCGCTCGCATCGCCGCTGGTCTCCTTGTCCTTCTCCTTTCCGCGATTCTCCTCCGGGCCTACTTCGGCTTCACACCCCCGTCCAGCCAGCAGCAGCCTCCACCGCCCAAAGCCCCCATTGACTTTCCAGAAGAGTTGATGGATTCACCCCGTAAACCGTCACCTCAAGAGATAGTACGTAGATATGTTGTTCGTCCTAGTCGAATTCCTCGGCTAACCATTCACGGGCTGCGTCTATGAACACTCATTGGGACGAGTGGGACGAGGAACACTGCAAAAATATTTGCGAGGCCTCCTGGACTGCTTGTCGCCTAAGGAACTGCGATCATCTCCCAGAAGTCAGGAAGCAAGAGCTATAAAGACGTACATGATCTGGGCTCAGGCATCGCTCATTACCAGGGGACCACTATCGATAACAGACATCCTTGATAGCACCTGAACCAAAACCTGGCTTCATGACTCCTCCCAGTCACACAGCAGTACACCAAAATCTAGGAGATCAATTACTTCCACAATCATGGTGCCACATCCTGTCGCCTGTTCACAGTTCACGTTTGCTGCGGGGTTGTGTTGCGGACTGTTGAGTCTACGTAGAATGCCGGGGAGCCCCACACCATTTATCTATATAGCCAGGAACAATGCTTCATAGCCCCAGATTGTCAGACCCTCATCGCCCGCCATTATTGGCCCACGGATTCCAGGAACGCGGCCCCTTATTCTTGGAAGTTCAAATGCGCGTCTAGTCGTGTTGGCACAGCAAGCGCTTATAGGGACAATGGCCCATCTGACAGATAGTCGTTCCAGCCAAACCAAATTTTCTGATCCTATCATGGCGTTTTTGATTCTCTTAAGTTCAGCATTGGCCGCCTCGGTCGCGGCCTTCGATTGCACGCGTGCACATCTCCAGAATGTTGCAGAGCAGTATGTTGGCCTCATGGCGACAGGTCAACACGATCGCTTCGAAAATCTTGCATACAAGATGATATACAAGGAGAACAACAAAACTGCCAACATTCTCAACGGAACCCCAGCATTCGGCATGAACATCAATTTCACACGATCTTTCTACGATACGACCCAATGCAAGACATTCACCGAGATCATTGTCACCGACCCGCTGCACCCATATGTGATTCATACGCAGATGACCCTCGACAATGAGGGTAACGCAATTCTCATCGATGCTCTTGTTACGGATAAAGGGGACTGGGCGTTTAACGCCACCGGCTACCAGTATTGGAATAGCCAAGAAAGCTGGGAGCCGATTACAGAAGGAAAGCGCTTGTCACGTGCGGTGATCCAAGCCGCTGGAGATGCATACGCCGACCGATGCAACGACGTCACAGTCCAAGTACCATTTGGAACGCCCTGTGCTCGACTCGAAGGCGGTGCATACACAGGCCGTGGAAATCTTTCTGCGAATACCTGTAACATTGGTGGACTACCCGAGCACGTTCCAATGATCGACCGCAAATATGTCGTCGACGAGGTCTATGGTGTTGTGGATATCTTCCTTGGGTTCACGGGACTTGATCGCACTAGGCCAAAGGAGGGTACGCCAGATAGCCATTTGTTCAGAGTGGAAGATGGCAAGATTCGCTATATTCATACCGCTAGCGCGTGCTTTGTTGATGGATGTGGAATGAATGGAACCGGCTTACCCCCTGGTATCGGCCTTTGAACATTACCACCGGTCTGGCCGTGCTAATGCTCCGCTATAGTGTCCAGCATATCGATGATGTCCGGTGAGATATTGTTAGTGTAGTTCGTGTATACTTCTACCTAGATGTGTCTCCACAAGTTGTAAATAAATCTATCCACCTTACCATGGTACCCTATCAGACAACTTCATCAAACTTTAGAGCATACGGAAAAGACATCATGAGTGCAGCTGCCCCTTCACACTGATGTCATCGTCTCCTCTGTATTCCATAGAATAAAAATAATAATCTAGACCAAGTATCAACTATACAGCTACTCCTCATATTATTCACAAGTGAATAATAGTCGACCTTCCGAGTTTATGCAACAATATCCAAACCTCTTTTCAGGCCTTCGCTAATGGTTGCGATATTATACCTATCGTTGAGAGCACAGCACACTCCTTTTCAGATGCACTTCCACACCATAGCCCACATTTTTGAGTCATACCCACCCTCCAGGCACATTTATCATATTATTCATACTTCTACAGACCAATCTCGTTCACACACAGAGTATAAAGTCTCTATAACTCTTGCTGTGTATATTTTCTCTATCGTATCACTTCAACTCTTGATTTAACTTGATCTTTGATCTCTAAATCTAAATCGAAACTCCACACGCATACAAAAGAAACCACAACAAATACAATCATGAAACCTACAACCCTCCTCGCTTTCCTATCATCCGTGGCCAGCATCGCTGCTGTGCCCTTCTTGTCGCCCCCTTCGCCCCTTTATACTATCGCGCCTCGCGAGCTGAAGAACTGGAACGCGTCGGCCCCCGCTGTCTTCGCAGGGGTGAACACAACGAGCTTGGTCAACGCAAGTGCCCCAGCCAACACTACTCTCCCACTCAACGCAGCCAAAATCCCCGTTGAAGTAGTCCCTGCGTCATCGTTCCCCTCTGTCTCCCGTGCCCACGCTCCTCTGCCATCCATCAGCATCCCGGATCTCCTCCGCAACGGCACTGGACATGGCAACAGCACCGAGGCCTACAGCGAGAGCGAGAGCGATAGTTATACTGATAGCGATGTATCAGAGAGCGACAGCGATGTGGAAAATGACGTCGATGAGCCTTCTAACGTAGCTGGAGTTCTCCCGGTTATATTTTCACCCTTTCCTGTCGCCAGTGCGCGTCGCCCACTGCCGTCTGTCAGCGTCCAGGATCGTATGCGCAATGTCACTAGGAGTGGAAATGGAACCGACACAGGCAGCGATGACTTCAGCGATAGCGATAGCTATACCGATAGCGACATGTCCGACAGTGACAGCGACGATGACAAGGATCTCGTTGATGCGTACTTGAAGGTCGTCGCGAACCTCAATGACGCTTCTTTCAAAGGCGCCACCGACTTCAGTGATGCCTACGTCAGCGACGACATCAGTGAAAGCTTTTCACCTCAGATGGGAGCCACAGCATTCGCACAGCGCAAACATCGCAAACACAAACACAAACATCACAAAGACCGCAAGCACAAGGGAATCCCATTCAAGCCCAAGCCCAAACCAGAAATGCCTGTCCACGAAATCCCCAAGGAACTCTCCCCAGACAGCCGATGTCCCACCAAAGAATTCCTCGACACCATGATCCACAGCATGAGCGAAATCCGGCGCTTCTCGCAGGAAATCACCGACGCCGTGATGGACGGCCGGATGGGCTACGGCGACCAGACGACGAAGACGGGCCACAATTTCCCCCGCCCCATTGGCGGCACGCGGCGTAGGGACGGCGGCAAGCGGCGTAGAGACGGCGGCAAGCGGCGTAGAGACGGCGGCAAGTATGCGCTTGCGTGTCCGTCCTTTACCACGCTGGCGGTCGTAATGCACGATCTCAGCGAGATCCAGAAGCACCAGCATAGAATCTCGAATGGAATTCTGGTGTTCAATGCTAATGTCCAGCCGTACCGACATTGGGATGATATGCACCACAGTGGGCATGGGACACCGTGGGACGACTGGGACTCACTAAATTGAGGAGAGGAGGAAATCTCGAGGGGTTTGTTGGTGTTTTGTTCTTGTTTCTGTTTTGGATTGGGTTGTCGGGTTGTCAGGTGAAAGGGGGAACTTCGTAGATAGTAGCGGTCTTGTAGCTACATACCTACCTAGCTAGTCTCGTCAATCAAATTGCTACCGTGCTATCAATACAGTACACCCACCCATAATAATTAAGTCCCTAAATCCTTCTTCTCGCCTAATCTCCCACCTCACAACTTAGCACTCTTGTCCTTCTCCAAACTACCCCGTATCGGCGCCAGCAAATTGTCCACAAAGCCCTCACTCATCATCTCCTGCCCGGCTCCATCGCCCTTCGGCGCATCAACATTCCATTCAGGAATAACCCTGTGCCCATTCAGCGTGACCTCCAGAACGCTGCCGCAGGGGTACTCCTTCTTCTGCAGCAGATCGAGGAGATGCGTGGCGCAGGTTTCGGGCGTCAGCGAGCGCGCCTGCGTCACAGAGTACTGTTTCAGTTTTGCAGCGTCGAAGAGTGGCGTTAGGACGCCGCCGGGGCAGAGGGTTGTGATTTTGACGCCGGTGAGCGGTTCGCTGTCCTTGAGCGATTTGACGAAGCCGACGATGGCGTGTTTGGTTGCGCAGTAGAGCGGTGCGGCGATGCTGCCTGCGAGACCGCCGACTGACGCCTGTTTATGTCGTCGTTAGTATTCTCATTTCCGGTGTGCGTTCAAAACTTCCTGGCTTTCGTTCCTGGCTTTCAGAAAATAGGGATATACATACGATAATACACAGACTGGCCCTCTTCCCCCTTGCAACACTCTTCCGCATCGCCAATCTCGTCAACTTAATCGGATGATTAACATTAACATCGACCTGCTTATACCCCTCGTCCTGTTCCGGATCCTGCCAGAAATTCGAGAAAGGGGGGTCGAACAGCCCCGCGCAAATGGCATACGCGTCTGGGACATCGCCCCATTTGGCCTCGCAGGCTGCGAACATCTTGTCAAAGTCGGCCCATTGCGTTACGTCGGATTGCACGTAGAGGATTTCTGGCTTGCCGGACGCGAAGGCGTCGAATGCGGCTGTGGTTTTTAGGTCTGCGACTAGGATTTTGGCGCCGAGGGTGTGGGCTTGTTGGGTTACTGAGAGGCCGATGCCTGGGGAACTGTTAGATTTTAATCATTTTGGTGATTCTTGGGGTTGAAATGTGAATACCGGATGCGCCTCCTGTGATAAGTAGGATTTTGCCATTGAGTGGTTGGTCAATGGACGTCATGATGTGGTGTGTGGATTTGTGTCTGAAGAAGCTCAATCTGTTCTATGGATCACGGATTACTGGAATCATGGGAGTATTGGACGTCTCTTTCTGATTCTCGACAGGACCTGCGATGAGGCTCTGTTATAGCTAACATCGGGTAAGGTATACCGAAGTCCCGATCGGAGTACGAGGGATCTCAAAAGAGGGGTCCAGTGAGCACGATCCTAGGTAACTAGAACATGTACCTTGCTTCATGGTCCTCGTACTGTTACAGGATCGTGCAACCGTCTGTTCCATGGCCGTGACAGTTGTCCAGACATGAACGCTCGCCCAAAAACCGCAGCTGAGATATTTGCACATGTAGGCTTCGTATTTTGGAATTGGTAGTAACGGAGAGTTATGATTCAAGACATGGTTGGTTTGTCTACACTTCTGAGTCGTGTTCATGCACGGCCAATGTGGGGTAAATGTTCTCTCCGAAATCAGCCTCTTATGTCCGTCAAATGTAGGCGAACGGAGAATAGAGTTCAAGTTTCAGTGTCATTGAGAAGAGCAATTGGTATCTCCAAGTACATGCTCGACAGCTGGAGATTCTGAGTAGTTTTGAGCAGACTTCAAATCTTAACATTCGTCATCAAATTAGCGCTGCAACGCATACGCAAAGATATGTGGCAGATATTACTTAAAATCATTTCTGATACAAAACCAGTAGTTAATATAGATGTTACTCAGTCAGTACAACTTCACATTTGATGACTTTTTACCTATTTTCACTCTCCACCTACCCTCTAACAAAACCAGCCACCATCAATCGGCATCGCATTCCCTGTAATGAACGACGCAGCGTCTGATATCAAAAACTCAATCAGCGGAGGCACTTCCTTCTGATCCGCCGCCCTCCCCAACGGAAGCCAACTATAATCCACCGGAGACCCTCGAATCTCATACGACCTCCTCAACATCGGCGTATCAATCGGGCCCCTTTACACATATTAGTTTACACCTCCCAGCAGATAGATTAGACGTGAAGAAAAACTTACGGGCAGAAACAATTCACCCTGATCTTCTTGGGTCCCAGCTCCTTCGCCGCCGCCCTCGACATACCCACCACCGCATGCTTCGACGCACAATACGCGAGATTCTTCGGTGCGCCAATCAGGCCTAATATACTCGCCGCATTGACGATGGATCCTCCCTCATTCATGACGGGTACTTGCGCGCGCAAACAGTTCTTAAGCCCAACGACATTAACGCCAAACACAAAATCCCAATCCGCATCATCCACATCCTCGATGCCCACAACATTGCTCTGCCTCCCAATCACGCCCGCAAGATTCGCCGCGCCGTCGAGCCGGCCGAACTTTTCCACCGTGGCAGCGATCCACGCATCGACTGCGCTGCGGTCGCTGACGTCGACGACGTGCGCGACGACCTGGGCACCGGTGGCGGTGAGCTCGGCTTCGAGGTCCTGGAGGGGTTTGGCTTGGACGTCTGCGAGGGAGAGTTTGGCGCCTTTGCTGGCGAAGAGGCGCGCGGTTTCGAGGCCCATGCCTGAGGCTGCGCCGGTGATGACGATGACTTTGTCTTTGATGGACATGTTGGGTGGGTTAGAAGGGGAGATGCTGTATGGGGAAATGGGATCGAATCAATCAAGGGAAGCAAATAATTGGCAAAAGAGGAATATAAATCGTGGTATTCCTGTCCTTGGGTTCTTATGTACTTGATTCCGTTACCACGTGGACGGCGTACCCTACCTACTTACGCCAATCCACCTCTCCCAGCGTCAGTTTTGGCCGAAACAAACATCCACACGCATCAGAGCCGACACTCCGAACTAGCGCCACAATTGGCCGTCCGCTCCATGTAATAGTATGGGGGAAGACCTTTCCCGGCACTACATCGGTAGGAGCATAGCTGCCCCGCGTTGGTAGTCGGGGAAGGGCGGCTCAAGTCTTCCAAGCTAGAAAGACCGGCTTCTCTAGTAAGTTGGAATTAAGGAATGTATGATTAATGATAAATGGAATGGGAAAAGCGAGAGGATATACACTGAGTGCAGCTGTATACGAGTTCACATGTCTATAAGTCTAAATCTAGTAAGTCGTGGTCTGACCAATCAGCTGGAAGGAATATTGTACCGATGAGAAGGCGCGACAGCATCATTGATCAAGAGTTCTTCTTTTAGATAATTAAAGTTGCATTTGTAAGACTGTAAGACGATGAGGAGGCTTTCTAAGCAACATTCATTTATCTGGATGCGGAAACCCAGTCCCCTCATTCACAAGTTACGCCATGTCTCTAGCGCCCAAAAGGACAGGCGCGAAATTCAATACTTTTTCCAACTATCAAACTCCACAAACTTCCTCCTATCCGTATCCTACAACTTTTCATTCTTGGTCACTTGTTTTAATCACTGCATCTTCCCTCCCAGAAACCCAACTTCACCACTCTACTCAATCCTCCCCTTAACCTCCCACCCCACCCTCCTAACCTCCTCACTCTCGCTCGCCGTCCAACTATCCACCAACACCCGCACCCTCTCCCTCAACCCCCTATCCAACTCCCCAAACGCGCCCCCCAGCTCAATCAACTCAGCCGCAACATGCACCCTCAGCACCTCGGGCGCCGTAACCCAGCTCAACCGCGTCTTGCTAATGTCGCCCAGATACAGCGCGACGAGCACCCGGTTCTCGAGAAGCGTCTCGTGCGCCGCGTCGCGCGCCTCGTAGTACAGTGTCCTGCTGCCCAGGCGCTTGGACACCATGGTGTCGGAGGTGGAACTCACGGGGTCGAGCGCGAGGTACGTTAGCAGAGCAGCGAGTTTGCCATGGTACAGCGAGCCCGTGACATCGTCTAGCAGGCTCGCAATCTGGGCCGCAAACTTCTGAGCCGCCTTTTCGCGGTCTGCGGCGCCGCTGTGCGCGGCGTCCGGCCAGGGGTAGTCGAGCAGCAGCAGGCGCCAGGGGAACGGGTCTGGCAGGACGGAGGGGCGGCGCTGGGGATCGCGTTCCCAGTCGCGGGTGCGGATTTGCGAGACGTAAGATATCATTGCGGAGACGATGGGGCGGCCGTGCGGCTTCCACCAGGGCTTGGTGAGGTAGGTGCCTGAGAGGAGGTTGTCGGTGAGGTGTGTGGTCAGGGTGGTGTAGGCGGGGGTGTCGTTCCAGAGGACGGCGGTGAAGAGCTTGAGGAATTGCTCTTGGACGATGCGGGGGGTTAGGGCTGTTTCAGCGCTGTCTTCTTCTTGTTTGGCGGGGATGCCGAGGAGGGGGATGATGTCTTGGTGCTCGAAGTTGTCGATGGCTTCGAGGCCACGGCCGTATAGGCGTAGCCATGTTTGCACTTCGGGCTGGGATATTAAGGCGGGATCGTCTTTGAGCTTTTTGTTGAGGTCTCGGATGGGGGCTGAGGGTGCGATGTTGAACGCGAGATACGCGATGTGCTCTTCTAGCACAGTTCGAGGGAGGAGACGCACCCTTTCGATATCAGCGGTGAGCAGTAACTGGCTTATACTAGGTCCTCGAGGAACTGGCGGAAGAGGTTTCTCCAGTTGTGCCTCAGTGTCGACACCATGCTTGCGCAGAAACAACGCAACCCATCTACTCGTCTGTTGCTTCAGGCTCTCCAGTATTGGAAGAATAATCTTGTCGACAAAAGGCTGCAACTGTTCTGCATCGCTCGGCCCATTCTTGAAATGCGAGACCAGCACTGCAAGAATAGGCGACGAAGTATCTGACGAGTTGGACAACCCTTCCTGCAACTCCGGCAGTGAGAGAGTCTCCTCACTAAGTGCCCACTCCACTTCAGAAATAGACTCTCGCTCATTCAGCGTCCCAGCAACGCGAACAATAGGTCCAATCGCAGCGAGTAAGCCGCCAATACTCTCTGTCGAACTCTGCGAAAGAACGTCGAGCAGCCCCTTGACAATGTTCAACTGGACGTCAACATGTGGTGTCTTCACACTGAGCTGCGAAAGGATGGACAAAGCAACATCTTCCCCAATGAACTTTGACCCCTGCAATAACTGAGCAACAGACTTGATCGTCGTGACTTTGACATATGGCTCATCCCCATCATCCTCCTCTTTCCCTTGCCCATCTTTCCCACCAACCCTCTCAAGCACCTTCCCACTAAACGCCTCAAAGCACGCCTTCGCATCCGCAGCCGGCAGCCGATTCAGAAACCCCGGCTTCAACAACTGACGATGCCACGAGCTCGACTCCGGTCTATCCAAAATAACCCGAATCGCCAGCTCCGATGCCAAAACCGGCATGTCGCTTTCTCCCAGCCGGATAATGAGGTGCATCGCCGCCTCGTGAAGCGGCACGTACGTGCTCTGTTCTGGGTCCGCGCTATCGAGCGCTTTGAGCAGATTCCGCGCTAATTGCTCGATCAGCTGCGGCGGTGTGGAGGATAGATGGAACCGCGTGTTCCTCGCTGCTTCATATGTTTTTATATCTTCGTTGGCGAGGAAGTCGCCGTCGAGGTAGATATGCGGGTAGCGGGGCTCGTCTTTCGATGGGAACGGTTGCTCAAGGAGGTGATTGTCCGACGCGAATTTGGCATCGAGATAAAGTAGTGCAGAAAGCACGCCGCCTTCGCCCATGTCGCGCTTCTTCGCCCAGATTTGGTCTGCGTCGACTTCGTGGGCGGGGACTTCGGGCGGGGAGGCGTCTAGAGTGGACTTGAGATCGGGCCTGTAGGGCGTTGCGTAGTGGACGTTGAGAGCGAGATCTATGTATGTGAACTCGCCGAGCTCACGCGCTGGAAAGTCTGGTCGTCCGGAAGCCAAGGGGTTCCATTCGCATGCTTCTTCTGGGTCATCTGTCTGCGGCAGTATAGGCCACACTTCTTTCGCTTTGGCGATGTCTCTAGGTGGCCATTCCGGAACTTGGAGGGGCTGATGTTCTTTCCAGAACCGCACTGCTTCTTCCTTGCTCATTCTGTCTTGACTCAACGGTCCGACAGCATAATCCCATACTTCTTGGACTCGTCTTTCTCTCTCTTTCTTACTGCAGGATCTCGGCACATACATTTGAAGTGCGAACTTGTATTCATCCACGAAGACACCAACAGCCTGCTGAGTCTCTTCATCAGACTCAAGCGTCTGCAGTGCGGCCACGGGATCGGGGAACAGCACCGCTTTTACGCGCGAGCTCAAGTACGGGGCACAACTTTCCAGGTCTTGGATATCAAGGTACCAAGGCCCCGTGAGATATTGAATCGGCAATCCACGCGGAAACTGAGGAGGTAAATCTGTAACCGCAGGATACGCCTCTTTCCGGAGACTGGCCCACAGATGATCCGTGGCTTTTGCAAGATTATCGATAAATCGCAGTGTCGATTTGTCTTTCAATGTGACTGTATTGGTGGAGTGACCCAAACAATTCAGAATACCGTACACGAGGTTTGTCTCTAGTCGTTCATGACCTTCCTCGCAGGCCTTTTCTTGAAGCGATACGATGAACGGAATAGTAGGCTCCCACAGCACCCGATACAACTCCTCATCAGAGACTTTGAGGTGTGCTTTAACCTTTCCTGAGAGGTCGATGCGCTCCTGAATAGTGTCGGAAAGAAGGCTCAAGTTCGCATTCCAATCTTTCGCGGCAAACGACGGTTCGCGCAACGCAGCGTAGGAGATTTCAAACATGCTGACGAGGATGGCATGACATTTGTCGACGCGCTGGCGGAGCTCGTCCAGCGACGAGAGCTTCTCCAGTGGCTTGGGAATGCCAGACAGCAGCCTCGCCGCCTCGCTGGGGTCCCATCGACCAAACACTTCGCGAGCGGCAAGGGGATCGCGAATGAACCGCTTCGACCACGCAACCGTCTCTTGCACTAATGCCATATCACCACTTCCAAATGCTCCAAAGACGGCAGACTTGCCGTAGAAGCCGCGCTGCTCTGCTTGCGAAGCATTCGACGCTTTCTTCTTGCGGGCCTGGACAAATCTCGCCGCCAACTCTTTGGCTGTTTCGTCGTTGCCATTCTGGCTCTCAAGAACGATTTGGTACAGCTCCGGTACCCCTTCGCTGCCATTCTCAGTGGTCGCGATACTGAGTACAGACGACCAGTCTCCAGTATCGACGAGGTCTTCATCACCTCTTGCTTTGCGAAGACGCGTGAAGAGTGATAGCGCATGTTTACTCCCCAGATTCTTCAGCAGATCGTGCGTCAACGCCCCTTTCGTCTTCTTCAGATCCGCATCAACATCGATATCCAATCCCACGGCAGCCAGGAACACAAATCGCAGAAGCTCGTATCGGCGCGCCGGCAGAATCCCCTCGAGGAAGTCATCCCAATGGCGAATTTGATCCAGGCTATCGGCGCCGTATACCGGATGTGAACACAGCTTCTTCAACTGCTCTCCGAATAGCTCGGGTTGCAGCGCCCAGCACTGCGCTACCAGATGGTGCACATCTCCAGCTGTGCTCGTGATGTCTTTCCCAACCGAAGGATGCACGTCCAGATACCTCAGCATCAAATCCACAATCTCCTGTATCTGAGCACACTCGGCCCCCCTCTTGATAGCGCGCCTGAGCAGCGGCCGCACGAGCTCGCTAATAAAGAACTCGCCCTGCAATAGCACTGGATTCCTCTCCGCCAGCGTCCTCAGCACCGCAAGCGCAAACTCCATCGACTCCGAGAACCCAGGTATTCTCGACTGCCCCGACGGAAACGCGCTGATCAGCTTCCCCAACACAGCTAAATCGACACTTGACCCGTCGCCGCTCTCCAAACACTCTAGCACTCGCTCCCGCACTCGCTCCGGATGCGCAGCCAACAACTCCCCCACACGCACAAAACCCCACACCCCTTTCCCTCCCCCCGCAAACGCCCGCCTAACAACATCCTCCTCGCACGCCGGCACAAGCAACGCATAATACGCGCCCAGCGGCCGCGTATCCTCCGTCTGCACACCACCCTCTCCCTCTCTTTCACCACCCAGCCCCAGCCCCATCCCCAGCCCGGCACAAAGCGCTACAAACAGCCTTGTAACAACCTTCCTCTTCCCCTCAACATCCCTCCCCCGCGCATTCGCATTAGCACAGTGCCCAATAACCTTACACGCCTCTTTCACCTCGCCCACGCTCAGCCCCGCAAGCACACTCACCACCCCTTCCACGCCCCCCAGCGCATCCCACGTCTCGCGCCACCGGACGGACCTGAGATTGCGCCCGAGCTGCTTGAGCGCGAGGCTGCGGAGCGCGAGCGAGAAGCGCTGTGTTAGTGCGGCGGCGAGGGGGGCGGGCGAGGGCGAGACGCTGAGCCAGGGGGCGAAGGTTAGGGGGGGTAGGGCGCCGGCGTGGATGGCGTGCAGGAGGTGTGCTGTTATTTGGGTTTCTGTTTCTTTTTCTGTGGTGGGGAGAGAGGAGGGGGGTTGTTGGCAGAGGGTGGTGTAGTAGTCGCGGAGTTGGGAGGGGGTGCTGTGGAGGATGAGGGTTGTGTCTAGGAGGGGTGGGGACGTCATGGTGTTTGATTGAGGAGGGGTATGTTTGGGTTGGATTGCGGGGATTTCAATGGTGTTATGGGCTAGGAGTATGTTTTATACGGCGTGCACGGTGATGGGGAGATGCAGACCGCCAAGTGGGGGCTGATGGGCCTTAAGATCGCTACACATGAGATGCAAGACACATAGAGGCTGGCGAGTGGGGAACGGTGAGATGCATTTTGCACGGACACTGAAATCGGCTTCAGCTGAGGAGTAGATTCTTGGTACACCGTTCATTGTATTACTCGCTATTACTTAAACAGCTGTTACATGGAGACGCTAAGTATTATTTTATTGATTTTGATGTTTATTGCTGACTTGCATACTGAATCAACATGCTTTCGAACAACATTTACACACTCGTAGTAATCTACCAACACACAAGTACCCAAACCCCTCAATCATAATCAAGCTCCATCTCAACCCTCTATAGCCACGTTACCTCCCCTCTTCTTCTTAACATTCGTCCTCTTCTTCCTCGCGCCCTCGCTCAATACGCTTCCTTCCCTTCCACTAACACTCCCGCTTACAGCCTCACCATGCCCTTCAATCGCATCCACAACTCCCGTTGCCAACTTACCTGGACCAAGCTGAATGCCCTTATCTCCAAACTTTCCTGTTATTGATTTCGCTGATTTCGCACTAGTATGACTGCTAACGCTCGTTCGACGAGCTGGTTTGCTGGTCACTGGGGTAACAGGCTGCGAGATCTCGGTGCCAGCGACTTCATCCGAGGACCACCAGCCCTCTGGGCGAGACGTAGACGTCTGGGATGTAATCTGCGAAGTATTCAATGACGCTGCTGGAGATTCAGCCGTGGCCTTAGGGGTACGATTTGCAGGTGGTGGCGACATCAATGTTTTGCGAGATGGCGAGGACTTTGTTTCGGAGCGACTCTTGAGACCCGCGAGATGAGGGATCTTGGAGACTATCTCGGGGGAAGGTTGCAATGATAAATTTCTCTCTGTAGGTGCATCATCGAAACCCAATCTTCGCGTATGTTGGGACACTTTCTTCGATCTAAGTACTTCGGGACTGGATGAACTCTCTTCAGCTGCATCGTCGGCGTCCGGTCCTGGGAGAGTGCCAGATTCGGGGAGTAGACCTCGATAGCGCCCAGGCGATCGCCAGCGTCGCTCCTTTTGACCATCCAAAGATCCATTCTCTGCACCAGCATATTCTTCCAGCGCATCGAATACGTGCGGGAACACGAGTTCGTCCACAGACTGCGCCCAGAGAAAATCCAAATGTTCATAATGCGGAATCTCCTTCGCTATAGTATGGCGAGGAAGCTCCTTGAGCATGACCTTGATATCAACAAGACTGTCAGAACCACCGTAGACAAGCACAATAGGCGTCTTGATATTCTTGGTCGGGAACTTGGCGACTTTGTAGTACTTGGAACGATTTGACACAATCGGATTTGGCGCTTCGTCATCGTACATTTGGAAGACGCCATTGCGGATGATTTGGAACCAGTGTACAACGCTCTTAGTCGATGTGTATGAGTACAAGTGCGGGTAGGCGGCGAGTTTCTGGTGCGGCGCGATGTTGACGCTGGTCCAACCGAACAAGAATCGTAGCGATGTATCTATGAGACGTACGAAGATGGGCGGATATAAGATCGACTGCCACATTGTTGCTGAAGGCAGGATGGCTTTTCGACCAAAAGCTAGATAGAGAATATCAGGTGACGCCCTGACGAACGAGTCGACGATACCAGAAGCGACTCCCTTGGGCGACATGGCTGGTGCCAAAGCAATAAACACATCGACTTTCTCATTCAACGTGGGGTGAATTGACAAGGTCGCAAACGCCTGCGCCGTTCCTTGCGAGAATCCAATATACGACAAAGACGGCTGGTGTGTAGTTTCGAGAATATATGCGATTGAATCCGGAATATCATGGAACGCAAATTGATCCATGCTGAAATTCCAAAACTTGCTCGACGTCGGCGCTTCATGCACGCTCTTCTTGGAGTACTTGTTGCCGCGGTTGTTGCCAAGCCAGACATCATATCCTCTTTCGACGAGCTCGAACGGCAAGCAGCGTTCTCGCTCGGTCAAGCATACCCAGACCTCGCTGTTCATCATGAGCCCGTGGTGCAGGTAGACGACCTTCTTCTTGACGCCTTTGCCCCTATCCCCAGCATTGACCCTGATGTCTTCCTCGCCCTGTCTCCATCCGAGTCTATGCAGACCAAGCAGATATCCATCGCCAGTCTGTACGATGTGTTCCTCGCAGTAGTATCCATAGAGCTCGCACAGTTCGGTGAAGTCGGACGCGTTGGCGATGGAGGTGGAGACGCCCTTCTTCTTCTGGCGCGATCGCTTCGACGAGGGGGAGGAGAGGTGATTGAACAGCCGGCGGGTCAGGCGGTAGCAGAAGTTGATGATGGGCGTCGGAAGAGCGAGAGTGATAACTGCAATGAAGGATTCGAGGATGATGAGGATGATGGAGAGCAACAGGGCAAAGTACTCGCGTATATGCAGCCGCGAGAGAAACGGAATGTGGAACGCCATGTCGCAGGCTGGGTGCCAGGAGTCTCGGAGGGGTGAACGTCTATACGAAGCGTGACTGATTATCAAGAAGCAGCAGGTGATCCGTCCTGTGTGCGGTAGGAACAAAGGCGATCAGTCGCAGCCAGCAGGCAGGCAGGCTCAATTGAAGCCGCGATCCTCTGTGCTGTCCTCCGCTATCAACACGGAGGCCAGAAAACTGTTGACATGCACAAGAGAGGAGCCGGGGCCGAACAAAGACATTCCGTTCTAATCTACGTCGAGTAGGAGTGGAGAATGACGTTCCTGTGCCTGACATGTGATTTCGCGGGTGCATGGCTCGAGCTGCAGCCATTCACGATTTAGCGCCGGCATTCCGCGCGGGTTCCGCCGACATCTTTTACTCAGTCCACCGACCAACCATCTGAAGTATACCAGCAGTACAGAGCATATCAACGACCCCGTCGCTGATACACCTCAAAAATGCCACAATCATGTAAAGACATACGTACGCGCCTTCCCTCCCATCACCCTCTCCACCCTCCCTAACCCACCCAGGCGCCGCCCTAGCATTCTGCCTCCAAAACAGCGACTGCATAATGGTCGAGCGCAACACCCCCGGCGACTGCCTGCGGCCCCCTCTAAAATACACGCTCCCCACGCAATGCCAGCAGCTGCAAAAGGGCTACGCAGAGTGCAAAAAAGGCATGATCGACATGCGCAAGCGCTTCCGCGGCAACAGACCCATTGCCGTTGGCGGCCAGCTCGAGACCGGCGCGTTTGGACACGCGCGCGCCGAGGAGGACGAGAAAGCTGGCACGATTGAGGAGAAGGGGTATATGCTTTATGCGGGGCGGCCGTATAAGGATGCGCAGGAGTCGAAGCCGGAGAGTGGGGAGGGCGGGGGTGGTGGGGAGCGCTCATGAGCGGGAGATGGATGAGGGATATTGACTTGGACGCTGGGTTTTATGAGGCTGGGAATGTGAATAGTAGGGAAAAGATGAAGAAGCATAGGGTGGCGTTTTGGAAAATTGCCCACCATGAGGATCTAGGGGACAAGATTCCCGCACTGTACGATACCATTTCTGTACATCACATGTTCAACACCACAATCAGCAAGTGCATTGGGCAAAAGAATGGAATTGAAGCGCTTCAATCATGCCCAAAATCAAAATTCCCAAAACGCCATGTTGCCTATCATATCCAGGCGTTCTGCAAACGAAGGTCCATTCACAGCTTTCGATCCGTCCCTTTCGAGCTCACTTCCCTACTACCCCCTCTCATAGTCTTTTTTTTTGGATGCTTGGACAGATCTACCAGGGGGCGCAGCGGTAGGTGGCCGTTCCCTTGTCCATAAAGCATGATCCGCTGCAGCAATCATTTGGAGTACGAATGCAGTCCGCTGCACCATGTTAGTCTCTACTTTTACATTCAACGAGGAAGATGGAAACGCACCTCCGTTGGCAAGGCATCGCTTCTCAAGTTCAAGGGCAGGCTGGGCCTCGGGCTGGGCTTCCGCGGCGGGAGCAGCCATGACGGCGGCGAAGAGGGCGGACAGGATGATGGCGACCTTCATGATGATGGTTTGGAAGAAGATACGGTTTTGATAGGGAGAATCGAGTATTTTGGAGTAGAGGCTTGTATTGGCTGTCGATGAGACGGAGTGTTGTAGTGATTGCGTGCTCAGTCACAGGATATATATACTCGTTCTCGTCGTCTCCTTCATCCATCAACCCCTCCTTCAAATCAGACCCCAATGTGAGAACCCAGGATCGTCGTTCCTCATGCGCTCTTTCCGTCATTAGCACAACGTAACTGTATCCTCAGTGCAACATCAATTGCGTGGTCCATCTCATTCCTTCCACTCTCACTGGCCCGCCCTTGCCAATCGGCATTTGAGGCAAGTGACGTCGGCGAATTCGTATCCATCCTGAAGGAATGTTCAGAGTGCGATGAGGTAGTGAAGGAGTAGGATGGTGCAGGATGGTGTAGCATATGTCGACTCTGAGTAAGCGGGATATTAATGCTGTCGGAGCCCGGGCTTAGCCAACTCGGGGCCTCGCATGCCTTTGACGAACGACGGGAGCGGAAGGTCGCAGATCAGGCGTCTCGCTGTGTCGGGAATAATAAAATACCCCGTACCCAAGGTTTCCCTTGTTTCACGACGGCCATGAATCCTGGGGAGGATTACACCGCGCCATCGCCGACGGACCGATGAATGGCTTCATCCGGTCAGCATTGGCGAAG
The DNA here is from genome assembly GCA_001644535.1 of Pyrenochaeta sp. DS3sAY3a. Classification (NCBI taxonomy): domain Eukaryota; kingdom Fungi; phylum Ascomycota; class Dothideomycetes; order Pleosporales; family Cucurbitariaceae; genus Pyrenochaeta; species Pyrenochaeta sp. DS3sAY3a. The sequence goes on along the minus strand of KV441642.1, from coordinate 310,874 downwards.
TCGATGCACGTATATGGTCTTCTTTTCTGGGCAACCAACTAACTAACACAGTTCAATGGTGTCAAGTAGACATTTTGCTCGTAAGAAAGCTGACACATAAGAACCGCATCGATTAAGCCACGTTGGATGGTACGAAAACCGTTTCCCTGGATTGTTGTTAAGTCTTGTCGTAAAGGGGTCGATTAAATTATGAAAACGTACGGACGATCGAAACATTCGTCCCAACCAGGCTCCGTCTTTTGCCAGTACCGTCTCAGCACTGCGCGTGCTTTGAGAGGACTGCTCGTACCCAGCATACGGCTCATGTCGGTCAGAGTAGTTTCAATCCAGTTCCTCGTTGCTTCGCCTCTATAGGCGGCTTCCACACCTGCGACGACAAGCGGCCATACAATAAACCTGACCACACGCGGGTATTTCATTGAAGATCTCAAAGCTGAGAGAAGACGATCGCCGTGGATCGATCGCATGGCGTTCATCTCGATCGAATCGGGCAAGATAGTAAGTGACTGCAGCGACATTGTACAATAGATTGCAACTGCGGCCTGATACATGGTGCCTATCAGCAACCACTCGTCGTAGAATTCTCCAGGCTGTGCCCAGTCTTCAGGCGAAAATGCTTCAATACGAGACAGCATGTCGTTGGCCTCGAGGCCGTGATCAAGATCAATGTCGGCCATCATCATGGCTGCAGAAGCTTTGTGTCGCAGTTCATTGGTTCTGAGCATCTCCACAAAGATCTCTGGAGGACACAGAATATATGGGAAAATGAGGTTGTACATCTCAGAGACGTCTTCGATGGTATGTGACGGAGTGGCACCAACGTCGATTTGATCCCATGAAGGACTGCAAGTATTGGCAAGTCCAACGATACTGTAAGATGAATATGTTAAAAACAATTCCTAGGGAAGCCAGGATCAATCGCTTACAGTAGGTACACAACGAGTGTTGGTGCTAGATATGGCGCCTGCTTTAATAAAGTCTTCAGGCCTCCACGAAGATCAATCAGTCTCTGCAAGCCGCTAGCATGTGAGCGCCAATCTGCAAACGCGGGATTCTGGAGCTGTTACCGTGTTAGTGCCCTGAAGGCTTCGATGAAAGCAGGGGTACTCACCTCCATGCTCATAAACATCAGAATACTGGCTATTGTGAGATCACTACATCTTGTTCTATCTTTTCCAACATAGTGGCTCAGTGCCCGAATAGCCGCACCTCGATGATGATAGACTTTTGAGCGATTGCTCACCATTGCGGAACGATCTGAACCAGCAGGAAGGCGATGGATGTAGTGATTTAGTGATAGGCAAACCAAGGTATGGTGAATAGTAGGAGGAAGAATATGCAACGCATTCAGTGGAAACATGATAACTGCCGGGTTCGGCGCCAGTTCTCCAGATGACTTGACTTCAGGAAGGATTCGTACGTTGTCTATCAAAATATTAGTCAGACACGTAAAAGCAGGGCGATTAATTGCTCACAGTAATTGACGGCTTGAACCACCTCGGAAGACTCGCTACTCAAGATCTCAAAGTTTGGCACGTCTGTGAGACGTATTATTTGGAGTAGGATTTCCAGCGCCTTCAACGGGTCCTTCTTCTTTTCCGCTCCCATAACGGATCCTACTAATCTTGCAGCTTCTTCTCCTTCTTGATTTGACACAATTTCTTCAATCCTGGCCCGGCCTCCCTGGTCAAAGATTCGAACAAGTTCTTCTGTAGTGGTTGCAGCATGCTGAAAGGCCAGTTCTCGAACTACCTGCGTTTGCTTGTCCCCATGACCATCAGTGAACTTGTCCCAGTAGGCGCGGACCTTCTCTTCGAGGTCAACATAGACCTCATCGTCAGCTTTGACTTCATATGGTACTTTTGGTGGGGAGGATTTCGCTGATGCTTGCATCTTTCGAGGAGCACTGTCGAACGGTTGGGCTGGGATGGTGTAGATTTTGGGAGCAGTGTCCTTCTTCCTCCGCCGAGAAGTCACCTTGCCGGTCTCGACCCATTGCAACGGTTTTTGCTCGTCGTAGCCTGGGCATTCCTTTCCGGCTTTCTGGCACTTTTTGCAGTGGGGTAGCGTGTGATCGCAAACAAGACGTCGTTTGAGGCATTCCCAGCACTGACGGGTAGCCTTTTCTCCACTTTCGGAACGGTTCATCCTTCACCCAGACAAGTAAATAAGCTTCGATTTGGCGTGATCTCGGAAACGGTGGGGGATTCGGTGTATACCGGACTCGAGTCAAACAGAGAGTGCGAGCGTTCCTGCATCTTTATTGCCTTTGAGGGCCGCGATAATGTTGATACTGGGAATAAGGGCGGTTCAACTGGGTTCCATCGCCGACTCAGCCTTGTCATCCAGTCTTGGCCAGAATTGTATCCGGAAACGGTTAGACGTGGCCAAATGCGGAGTCGCGTGGGGCGCCTTGAGACTGACAGCAGGCGGCCGGTCCGACCATGGAGACGACTGTCCAATGTTATGACCGCAAATGCGAGCAGACTGTGGGCGGCGCTTGGTTCGGGAGATGGTAGCTGGTTACAAATGCAACGCCGAGAGGCTGTGGGAAGTAAGAGCCATCGCGGTGATGCAATCTCCTCGCTATTGGAGGGCGTTAAACTGCCAAGAAAACATCTATCCATATCACTCGAGGCCTCTAAACGCATAGTGCTTACCTGCATGTTCCCCAAGGCGCTGCAGTTCGGCTGGAACCGCATCGCCTTGAACGTGAATGAGGATCCTCAACCTAGATGACGTCACCCCAGATCTCAGCACGTGACCATTGCGAGCAGTGGTGCTTCCATGACCTGTTGCTGACAGCTCACCATTGTTGGGCTGGAGTGGTAGTTTGCCAAGATGTCAGACGAAGAGGGTGTTACCATTTCCGCCAACCATACTAGACGACTTTTTCCAGCAATGACCTGAAGCAGTTGCAGATCGCCGAGCAGCACTTCCCTTGATGCCGTGAAAGCTTGGAAGAACAGAACTCACACAATCGCCTGTTCCGAACGACTCAGAACAATAGAGGCAAAATCAGAGAAACACTCATGGTCTCTGTATACCTAGCAGCCAAGCCTAAACCACAATAGACGTCATGGCTTCTGCAGTACTGTCCCAACATGGAGTTGTTCACGCTTGTTTGAGCATTCTGCAGCCTCCATCTAACTCCGTACGGACTACATGGCTTTCGGATATCAGAAGTAGTCGGACATGGCACGTGATGTTCGAGGGGCGCTTCCGATGGCACTGCTCTTGGCCATAGAGATATCCAGTTCTGCACTCGCGCCTCAAAAGGCTATTGGTCACTTCAACTTTGATACATCCTCTCTTCTTGGTCGAGGAGAAAGGGTGAGGTTGTATCTTGTCGTCAAGCTTCAGGATAGCAAACGTCTTCAATACGAAAGATAAAATGTCTAAGGCTTTGGGTATGGTCTTTGAGTCGAGTAAGAGATAACATCATACCATGGCAAATGGTGAACCACGAACATTGTGCATTTCAAGAGCTCATAGCAGCAGCCCCTGACCATTGTAGTCAAAGTAAGCCTCCGCTTCTACGCCCCGTCTTCTACGCCCCGTCAAATAGGCTCCTTCAAGGTCACTACACCGTTCTTGGCCGCGTGGCTCACAGCTGGCTATGTATTCACTGCAAGGCTTAGAGGATTACTTTTCTCCATCTCACAAGCACTATTGATATCCACTGCGCCCCCTCCATTGCCTCCGCATCTACGTGAAAATAGTACATCCACGTACCAACTCGCTCTAGCCCCATTCTCGAATCAGCAAAGTATCACACGCTCCTCCGGCCGTCAGAATGAGTCCTCCTGCCGCCACCTCCAGAAGCTAGACACAGTCTAGCATCCCGTAGCGAGTTTGTTTCAGGTACACGAAATAAGGGCGGCCGATCTGCACTTACATTTCCAGTATTTTAGTAAGCTGCATCTTAGACTAGCAATCTCGCACTTTCTCGATGCTCTGGTAGCAAACGAAGCCGCGCCAAGCGCTCCCAAGGCGCGGTGGCGGATCTCCACCGTCACATTCTAATAGTGAAGGCGGCCACGCGGTCCGATGAGAGTGCATTTTCTCACCACGACGCGTAGATGCGAATGTGCAGTGTTGGAGCGGAGGGGCAAGGTCGGCGAGGTGAGGCGTGTGTTGTTAACGACATGCGTTGTAAGCGGTTGTGTCAGCTGCAGAGTGCAGGAATTATAAATGTGCAATATTGATTATGTCTGCGGAGTGGCCTGGACTCTGAGATTTTGCGGCGTCGGAGTGAGAGCACGGTAGATGGACGGTTGGGGCCTGTGGGCCTGAGAGTGAGGGAGGAGTCTATTGTGCTTCGACGTCTTTCGTTGAGTGAATTGCACTGAACTGAACTGGAATACCGTGTATCAACTGACGGAGAGAAATGAAGTGAAAAGAATCCAGATTATTGCTTCTATCGCACAGGATGTCTCTCCGTGCAAGGGTTGATTATACCCAACCCCCAAAAAACCCCATCTACGTCCTTAAATTAATCGAAAACCATCGACGCACATTTGCATGGAAAAAGACTTCCACATCCCTTAATCCAAAGGGAAACTCGGGATATCGGATTTCAAACAATTCCAAATCCCCTCGAAAAGCAAAATGACAAAAGCACATATACAGTTACATATCACCTCGCCGCAAACTCACAACAACTAGCACCCCATCCATCCATCCATCCACCCAACTACACGATCTACGCAACACATACATGCCTCCATCCTAAACCCTCCATCTTGTCCATAAAATCTTATGCGATCAAACATACTGCAATAAAGTCAAGTCAAATCTACATAACTTAAATCAATTCCCGGGCCGCTGCGAAGTCGAAAACGTACTTACCTGCGTACCTCCATTCCTTCCACTGCAAAGCTTCATAATGGGGGAATTAGTGATTGATTGACTGATTGACCGACCAACCAGCCCTGGACTGCGTAGCTTCATTTTCGGATCGCATCCTCTCGTAACCAATATATCAACATTGCTTCACTGCACTTCACTGCGATTCACATCACATCACTGCACTGCACTTTACTGCACTTCACTGCCCTTCACTTCACTGCACTGCACTTCACGTCACTTCACTCACTCCACATCACTGCACATCACTTCACTTCACCCCACTCCACATCACCTCACTTTTCAAAACCAGAAACCACAACTCATGCATCAAAACACGCTGAAATTCTGTCGTACAGACTACACCGTCACGGTGTGGGTATAAAGCCATGCTGATGAAGAAAAAACTCTAGACACCATCTGATGAAAACCGTACGTAGTCAAACGCCTGCCCTGGGGGTGCGTCTGCTTGCGGGTGTGCATGAACTACATGCTAACTAAACTCTACCCACCTACCTACCATGAGGGTGCGTTGGATGAGTAGAACATAGACTTGTGTCAAGTCACCTTGGTGGATTCGCTATTGAAACAAACCGGGTTGATCAAGCGCCACGCGGGCTGCCAGTAGATCCCTTGTTGACGAGGCTCGAGAAGAAAGACTTCAGCTTCTCGTTGTCTGACATGTTGATATCTTGTACAGTCTTAGATGGTGGTGTTTCAGGCTCGGTGTTTCGGCTTGCTTCTCGGTCCTGAAATTTGTTAATTAGGGAGATGTGTTCGCATACAACTGTTCCAGATGTGTGCGACGAACCTGCAGCCGTCTAACCATTTCATCGGCATTGACTTGAATTCCACCCATGTTGAACTGTACGGGCCCAATGTGCTCCTCTACGACTCCAGAAGCATCGTCCGAGTAGGTTCTGACGCTTGATGGGTCTTGTTCTCTGCGCGCGGCTTTCAAGGCTACCTCGTTGGCGTCTTCTAGCCGCAACTGCTCCAGAACCGCGACTTGTTCAGCCAGGAATGCTTGGGGATCCTTGCTGGCTACCTCCAGCCCGTTAGTTTGTCTCGAAAGAGTCGACAGTGGGTAGTCAGACTCCGGATTGCGGATGGTCTCTTCGTAGATTGAGGTTGCAGATGGCCCTTCTTGCTCTTCCTCGATCGTGGGCGCGTGATCGCCATTTGACTGTGCTTCACCATCTGCAGCTGGTTGTGCGTCTCCATTGGTTGGGCGCATATGTTGAGGTATATCGATGTCCACGCTCCACTTCTCGCTGATACCTTCCACATCAAAGCCTTCTCTCAGGATGCGGATTTTGGCCCACGAGTCCCAATTGGGCGGTACCAGTACACGATCTCGGTCGGTAACGTTGTGCCTTAGTTGCTCCTGCTTAAGGAGAGATTTGATTCCAAGTGTCGAATGGATCAAGGTGCGCAATGAGCCAGGCGCAGTAGGCATTGTGTAGACAAGACTGGATCCGTGCTTGAGAAGTATGGTCCGCAAGTATTGCAGTATGAAGTCGAATTCCTCCTCCTTCCAACCACGTTCCCTCTCCAAAGTCTCGATTTTGTCCGCGTTCTGGCACACAACGCAAAGAGGTATACCAAGCGGCTCGTCCCATTCTCCAGGTCCAAGAGGAATCTTGACGTTCTCCATGCTGCTTCCTTCGGATGCCAGGGTGCGGCCTTTGTCCTGGAGCGTCTGGATGTTTTCTTCCAAGACCACCTTGGACGCATCGTCGAGTGAGACGATGAGCGACCTCAAGACTCTGATCCAGTCTCGCAGCTGCCGTATCCATAGCCAGGGGTGGTTCCAGTCGAGCAGTATGACGATGAGCATGTGGGGAAGGGTGCGGGGATTGAGGTATGGCTTGATCAAGGGAGTGAAGGAGGGCGATGGGGTGGCGAGGAGATAGAGCGAGAGGCGGGCGAGGATGTCTGCAAGTATCAGCGTGGCGCATCAAGTGTATGGGTGGATGTGGATTCACCTTCATGGTCGGTGTCGAGGACGTCTTGATACGTGTAGCCCAGGGCGAATTGGTTTGCAATTGGAGGCTTGCGGCCGCGGTCGGGGGGTCTTCGATTCGAGGCGTCCTTTGCCAGCGAGTCGAGAAACTCTCGCTGGGTTTCGGGGGTGCCACCTGATGTGCTGGTTAGCTCCTGCCCCTTGGGCGGCATGGGACGTCGTACCTAGCACCAAGAGACTCTTCTCAGGCAGGCGCTTCCCGCTCGAGATGTTGTCGAGCATGGGCTTCCATATCTCCTCCTTGTCGGCATCTCTGCTGCCCGGCCGGTCGTGGCCTCCTCCGCGTGTGGGGAAATGGGACGTCCGCCGCGCGCTCGACATGGCGGAGGTGCGGTGGAGTGGCTTGAGGTATCTGGGGATTTGGCGGGCTGGTGGTGCAGTCTGGGTGCAATTTCTGGCGCCTTAACTTATGCGCGACAGGCCAGAGGCATGCAGCGCGACATGCAGCAATCGTAGGCGGAGGGTGTGGGCAGTGGCTGTTTGTTTGGAGCCATGTCCTTCGTCGGAGCTTTTGTTTGCGGGAGCCCTGCCAAGGCCGAGCCCCAAAAGCCGCCAGACAATTATTATTGTTGCTCCTCCGCAACAGCCACACCACGACTCTCTCGCTCCCCGTCTCGCCATGAACTCGGTGCGCGCCATCCAGCAGCTCAACAAGCGCGAGCTCGAGGCCGGCATCACCCCCGAGGGCTCCTGGCACACCGACTACCGCGACACGGCCTTTGTCTACATCGGCGGCCTTCCCTTCGAGCTCTCAGAGGGTGACATCATCACCATCTGCTCGCAATTCGGCGAACCAGTCTGGATCAAACTCGCGCGCGACAAGGAGACGGGCAAGTCACGGGGCTTTGCTTGGATCAAATATGAGGACCAGCGCAGTTGCGACTTGGCCGTCGACAATCTGGGCGGCTCAACCATCATGGACCGCATAATACGTGTTGACCATGCGCGTTACAAGCCCAAGGATGACGAAGATATGAGGGACAACACCATGGGCGAGCTGGACCTTGACCCAGACGACGACTCGGACGGGGGCAGGCGCAAGAGGCGGAAGACGGAGAGCGACTCTGAGGACGACATACCACTTCTCCCTGAACAGCTCGAGCTTGAGCGGCTTATGGAGAAATTGGACGAGGAAGATCCTATGCGCGATTACATGATCAAGGCTCAGCAAGAAAAGGTCGGCGAAGCGCTCAAAAAGTTCAAAAGAAACCAGCGCAAGGAGAAAGACAAGGAGAGGAGGAAGCACAAGCATCGACACAGAGATAGGTCCAGAGACGACGAACGTGACCGCAGCAAGAGGACAATCAAAGATGCTCGAGACGCAGATGCAGACAAACACAGTGAGCGTCATACTCGGCGTAGAAGGTCTCGAAGCAGAAGTCAGGATGCTCACTCGGACGAAGATCGCCGGAAACGAGACAGAAGCCGCGAGCGACGCCATCGACACAAGGATACTCGCGATCGTGATGTGCGCGACCGGCATCGTGCTCGGGAGCGTCGCAGCCCCAGCTCTGTCGACGAGGACCAAGACAAAGAGCGGCCACGGTCGAAACGCTCACCTTTGCCATATCGCGCTCGCTCTCCACGACGGCCTCGCGAAGCTTCTCGTTCCCGAACACCCCCATCAAAGCCTGATGCAAGTCGCAGTCGTTCATGATTACGGATATAAACCTAGTCATCCTCGTGCATGAGCCAAAGCAAACCTACAATCAGCGTTGAGATCGCGCATACACAATTCAGATACCCACCCTAGTACGAGCTTGATGCAACATTGCTACTCGTAAGTATTTTTTGCAAACAACACATCTTACAAAGATATCCAAATATATCTCATCTTTATCCGGATTAGAATCTGAATGGATCAATGGTGGACCCGTCCCTATACGACTCAATTGTGAAGCATCTCGCTCCTATGTACCGCGAATCTTAGAAACTAAGGAGACGCACACCTCAGAAGACATGAAAAAGCCGAATCTTGTCTCCAATGTAACTTTTAGTTTCGAAGATGTACACTCCTATCTAGAGATCGTGTGAAAAAAATCCACAAAGAATTTCCAACAAACCGAAGATCTTTCTCCGTTTGTAGTGATTCGCGTATTTTCAGTTGTATAAATCCCTGCTCAAATGTGCTCACCTGCAGGTCATTGTCAGCAGTTGTCCGACAGTGTTAAAAGCGTTTGGGCAGGTAAGATGTTTACGTCATCACGAATTGTGTTACTTATGAGAACGACCTGAGGAGATGCTCAATCATTTCTAGTACTACAACATTTCAAGGTACAACACAAGGTTTGTTTCGTAAAGAGAATGGCACACCTCACACGAGCCGAAGTTTTAAAGTCGGGAGAGGTCTCGCCGGAGTATAGGAAAGTAAGCAGATTGCCTCACGTTATCTAAGTACCTATTCAGTGAACGATGTTCCATTATATACACAATCATATACATTCTTCTTCTCAATGTATTCCCCTCAAAAACAGGTCTAACTCAAACCCTAGGCTTTCGAAGCCCGACCCACAGACGTAGCAAGACCAGACTTCTTCGCATCCCGCGCCGCTCGAGCCGACCACCTCGACAAGCTCCGCCACCTCTACCCCATCCCAGGACCCATCCCAGACTCAGTTACAGAGACCCTGCATGACGTTCCTACGCGAGATGGCTCGTCGATCCGCGTACGCGTCTACCAACCTAAAGCTGGACCGCCGGAAGGCGGAAGTCCCCTCATCATGATGTACCACGAGGGAGGCTGGAGCATGGGGGATCTCAGTGACGAAGATTTGAATTGTAGGATGTTTGCACGGGATCTACGGGCTGTGTGCGTTAATGTTGAGTACCGGTATGTCCTTCCCCTCCAACACATACCCAGATATCCAGAACAATCATGCGTGAACTGCAACCACAAACTCACACCCCCACAGCCTCGCCCCAGAGCACAAATTTCCCACCGGCGTCCACGACAGCTGGGACGCGCTGCAATGGGCCCTCGCCCACGCGCCCTCCCTCCACGCAACACCCACAGCCGGCCTCATCGTCGGCGGCGCCTCAGCAGGCGGCAATATCGCCGCCGTCCTGGCCCTGCTCGCCCGCGACGAGAACCTCTCGCCCCCCATCACAGGCCAGTACCTCTGCATGCCCGCGCTGCTCCCGCACACAAACGTCCCCGCGCACCTGGCGCCCCTGTACCAGTCCCGCACGCACAGCGTCTCGGACCCCGTGCTCAAGGACCTGGTGCCCGGCGCCATCGAAGCCATCTACGAGCCCGACCCGACGTCGCCGCTGTACGACCCGTTTAACCACCCGGCCGGACATGTGGGCGTTGCAAAAGCGTTTTTCCAGGTCGGCGGGATTGATCCGTTGAGGGATGAGGGTGTGCTGTATGATGGGGTGTTGAGGGGGAGTGGGGTGTTGACGCGGTTTGAGTTGTATAGGGGGTTTGGGCATGTGTTTTGGACGAATTATCCCGAGATGGAGGCCAGTCGGGGGTTTGTGAGGGATGCGTTGGAGGGGGTGAGGTGGTTGCTTGAGAAGGAGGTTGGTGTAGGTCAATGAGACCTTTTGGGAAATCAAGGATGGTGGTGGTCCATATGTTGCGAAGCTTGGACTTGGGTCCATTGCATTGAGGCTCACTAGACGCTGAGTTCTGTTCATCCGATCATGCTCATTACAAGTTTGCCACCCTACTGCTCAGAACCTCTCGCGCCTCTTTTCTCAATGCTTCTACAATGACCCCCGCACTCTCCACCTTCTTCACCAACCCCACTCCAGTACCAGCCCAAATAGCTGCCCGACCTTGCAATCCAGTCTGATAGCCTTTGTCTTGTTCCTGAACAGCCGCATTATGCAGCTTCTGAATCTCCTCGAGCTTCACCCCGCTTACAAAGTCCTTATGACTCTGCACAACTAAGCTACGCCCATCGTAGTCCCCTGGCCAGATATTCGGACCTTTCAGCTCATCGAACAGCTTCGACCGCGTAGTCGCCTGACCGCCATCTTGGGCCTCCAACACCGCCGCCTGATAGTTAGGATGAATCTTCACCTCCTCAGCAGCGAGGAAACGCGTCCCCAACACTACTCCCTGAGCACCCAAGGCAAGCGCAGCAGCAACTCCCCTCCCATCGGCAATGCCTCCAGACGCCACAAGCGGGATATGCGAGAACCCTGCCTCCGCCAATGCATCTGCAGCTTCAGGAAGTAGCGAGATGATACTCGCACTCTTCTCAAATCCATGGCCTCCTGCGTCTGCGCCCTGCAGACACAGCACATCCGGCTTCGCAGACCGTGCAACATGCAGCGCAGCAGCCACATTCCCAACTTGCACCCACACCTTCGTCTCAGGCGAAACCTTCCTCACCGCCTCCGCCCACACGGCATAATCATCCAGCTCCCGAGCCGCAAACAGCCAGATCACCGCGGGCCTATACTCCTCGACCACAGGCAGCATGTCCTCGAGCTTGACGACGAACGGCAGCAATCCAACGCCCACGGGCAGCACTTTTGCAGAAGAGGTATGTGGGTGGGCGGAGAGTGCGGCAGATGCGATGGCGAGGTCTGCACGCAGTTCTGCGGCACTGAAGAGGCCCCCGATCAGACCGAGGCCGCCGGCGAGGGTGACGGCGGAGGCGAGGGCGCCGCCTGCGAAGTCGGCCATGGGGGCGTTGATGATTATGGGGGATGAGGTCCATGGGAGGTGGGATTTGAGGGGTGCCATTTTGAGAGAGATTTGGGGGCAGGAATGAAGGCCGAGGAGCAAGGGGGAGATTGAGAAAAGAGATGGGATGGTATGAGATGGAAAGAGAATCTGCAAAGAGAAGGAGTCTTTTTCGAGGAAATCTGACAAAGATGAGTAGGTAGGTATCTACGTCTGCGAACGAACCCACCGCCTCTAAAACCCGAGGCTCGACGCGAAAAGAAAGAAAGATGACGCCAGGTAAGCACAAGCACAAGCACACGTCCGCTCCACTCCCCATCGCCCAGTTCCTTGGTCTTACCTCAAGAGCAGACCAAAAATCGTCTAGATAGATATCTCCTTCCGCTCAAGTGCTGACTCGGAGGCAAAAACAAAGGCCCGCGACTTACTAATCCCTAGGTTGCTCTCGTCCGCAAAAAGACTCGCTTGTTGACGTCCCATCTTACATTACTCTGCCTGCGGAGTGAGTGATTAGTGTACGAGGAGGGAAGTCGTCGAGGATGGCATAGCGCGGGCTAAGACTGGACCACTGGTAAGAGCGAGCGAACCAACGGCGTCAGCGTCTCCGTTGCCGCACCCCACCGCCTTCCAAGCCCTACCTGTGCCTGCGTGCCTGCGTGGCGTAGCGTCGAGTAGCGTAGTGCGCCGGACCGGACCTACCAGGCAATAATTAACCAGCCAGGCACCCAGCCCAATCTAAGTAAACCCCTGACCCACACCGCCCAATCGAAATTTTCCACACGCTGGAAGCGATGCAGTGCGTGAGTTTGGTGAGGAGGATATAACAATGTTATTTTTGAGAATTGGTAAATCACGTCGGCTCGATGGTGTAGTTGGTTATCACGTTCGCCTCACAAGTCTCCATGCTTGCTGTTGTTACGCGAAAGGTCCCGAGTTCGAGCCTCGGTTGAGTCAGATTGATTTTTCTTTTTTGTTTTTGGTGCAGAAAGAAAGGATGACCGTGTCTGCAGAGGAAGCGATGGCTATTTTCTATCATTCTTGTTTTCAGGGTGGCTAGAGTTTTTTTTTTTTTTCTCCAGGAGCTGTGTTATTGGGTACTGCAGCGAGAGAGTTGGTAGTATATATTGGGACGGGCGCAGATGTTAGATGGACATTCCATCATTCGCTGAAACTTTTACTCTCGTCGATTTCTAGAATAAATGCGACAACTTTCCATCCCTAGATCCTAGATTTACTTGGAAACGACCATCAACATGCATCTCGTCTAAATGGTATGCGAATCAGACGTCATGAGTACATCTTCGATCCCAACGGCGCATTTCGGTAACTCTCCACATCCCGACCAACACCATTGTTCCGCGTCAGCACTGCCGCTCATGGTACCCCGCATACACGAAGTGACGAACTCAAGATTTAAAAGCAATTCATCTTGAGATTGCCGAAGGATTAGACTGCGCCCCGAGAAAGAGAGTCAGGTGCCAAGTGTCAGTATGTGAACACTAGATGTCGGGGAGACCAAGCGTTAGTGCTGCGCCTTACGTTGGGCGAAGCTTTGAAGCTCCCGGGACTATGGCTCTTGGCCTTTGAGTTCACGATGGTTTGCCCGTAGAAGTGCATATTACACGTTTCGAAACATATTAAAATGCGTTCAAGTCGAAGCATGCCGGGACTTCCTTTACATCCGGCATTCTTTTCCCAGAGATCGGCCTCACAACGCTTGTACTAGTCTTTACCCCAGACCCCAGACCCAAAGTGGAACCATTTCCCACCACAGTTCTTCGGCTGCGAGCATCCATCAGAAGAGCGAGGCGGTTTTTGACTCGCGTCCCTATCTCGTTTCGTCCATGGTTCCACGAACACGCAAATACGCAGCGAATCACTGCTGCCCCGTGGAGAACAATCTGCCTTGAGCCCTTGTTCAGGATGCATGCACAGTAACAGTATCAGGACCCGGGCTAAAGGAACACGTAGACTGGGTGTAGCTAATGGACGTCGAATCGATGAAGCCTTCTCGACAGTTTGCGGCTCCGGTACCTAGGTACATGATGCGAACTAGTGATGTCCAAATTACCATATTTCCATCGTTTCAATCCTCCAGTATTCATCATATACTCTTTCTCTACCCTACTTTCCAATCGCACCTTCTCTTCCCTCCGAGTCTGCACATTCCCCCAGTGAGCACGCTTGCCCACAATGACAGCAGACAGCAGCAAACCTCCGACCAAAAAGTCTCAGTTCAACGCGTACAACTTCTTAGTATGCTTCCTCGTCTCGCTAGGACAGGTCGCTTTTGGGCATCCTGCTTCCATTATCGGAACGACCTTGGGTGAACCCCCGTTTCATGTCTACATGAAGCTTGTTGATGCGGAGGGGAAGCCCACGCCTGAGTCGACATCGCTGATTGGGACGATGAATGGCATTTTTCAGGTAGGCATTTCTACTGACTGAAGGGTCATTCAAGCATGTGGTTCAACACGAAGTGAGCTAATATCATCAAGGCTGGCGCTGTTCTAGGCATTCTCTCAAGCTCATACATCATGGACAGATGGGGGCGGAAAGCAGGCGTTATATACTGCGCTGTGTGGTCTCTTGTCGGCGGTGCTTTACTCTGTGGCTCAGTCAATGTATCCATGTTCATCGTCGCAAGATTCATCGCCGGTTGGGGAAGCTGGGGTTTCCTCGCAGTCAGTAAGTGTTCCCCAACCTCCACGACATTATTATTGTCACTATACAACAAGCTGTGTTGACATGGGAATCAGCACCAACCTACTCCGCCGAACTGGCACCCCCAGGCCTCCGCGGTTTCTTCGTCGGCATGAACGGCGTCAACATCGCGCTCGGCTACGCAATAGCCTCGTACATGGGCATGGCATTCTACTTCGCTTCCTCCGACGCCGCGAAATGGCGCGGGCCCCTCGGCATCGCACTCATCTGGCCCGCAATGATGATCGCAATCACTTTCATTGTCCCCGAGTCTCCTCGCTACCTGCTCATGAAGGGCCGGGTCGAAGAGGCGCGGAAAATCGTGTACAGATTGCATACTGTCAAAGGCGACACGGAGCAGGAGTTTGCACGAGGAGAGTTCTACCAGATGCTCAAGCAGACGGAGGTTGATCGGACGCTGGAGCCAGGGTGGTGGGCTATGTTTACGAAGAAGGGGTATCGACGGCGTACGGCGCTTGCTATGGGGTTTGCGTTTGTGGGGCAGTCGACTGGTGTGTTGGTGATTAATAATTATGGTCCTACGCTTTATGCTACGCTTGGATATGACACGTAAGTCTTTGTTTTTCAATCAATATTGAACGATGGAAGTAGCGGACACTGATTTGCAAACTAGAAAGCAGCAACTCGAACTCCAATGCGGTTGGATCTCGGTTGGTATTCTCTTCAACGCCGTTGGTGCAGTCTTCATGGACAAAGTCGGTCGCAAACCACTCATGCTCTTCGGTGTAGCGGGGTGTGCAGTGTGTCTGATCGTTGAGGCCGCAATCGTTGCTACGTACGCAGAAGAAGCCACGAACAAGGCCGCTCTCGCTGCTGGCGTTGGTACGTTTCGAGACCTTCAATCTCGTGACGCCTCCCTATTTGCTGACATGCCCCAGCTATGTTCTATATATTCCTCGCAGTCTACAGCATGGGTGTTGATGTTGCCGGAGTGGTGTTTTACTCTGAACTCTTCCCAAATCATATCCGCGCAAAAGGAGTTTGCCTGTCCATGGCGACGGTTGCGCTTACCGACCTCGTCTACTTGCAAGCTACAACAACAGCTTTTGCGAATATTGGGTGGCGATTCTATTTGGTTTTCATCATAATCTGTTCAATTGGTGTGGTGTTCTTTGCTTTTGTGAGTTATTCCTTAAAACATTCTCTGAATCCCAGGTAAAGTTTCGCTGCGGGCAGGATGCAAAACTGACATTCTTTTAGACGCTCCCAGAGACAAAAGGCATTCCCCTTGAAGAGATGGCTAGGATCTTTGGCGACGAGGTCGTTGTCAAACTTGAAGATGTACATATCAACCATAATACGCATGAGCTCGTCATCGGTGGCGTAGAGAAGAACGGACTCGAGCATGTTGCCACACATCAGGGACTTACGCCGGAGATTGAGGCGGCTCTCAAAGCGGAGAGGGAGAAGGTGGGAAATACGACTGATCACGAGCACAAGGAACATGCCAAAGCATAGAATAGGTCAACCAGAATGTGTAAAACATGGGGTGGAGGTGTCATTGGCTGGGATCGTGAGACAATGGCGACTGAAGCCGTCGAATTGGGACAAGTGAAAGGTAGACAAATAGATGTTACTTTTAAACGGTCGGGCGAACTCTACAGAAGATATGTTTTCACTCTAGATACAAAACTTCTAGTTGATGTCAAAAGTTGAAATGGCGGTGATGACGAATAATCAACTTGATGCTGAATGCGCAGACGAAGAGCAATGACATAGGACCGAACTCAGAAACATCAGAAAATAGTGCAATCTCATGCAAGTACAGTTTAATGGAAGAGATACTTCCTAGTACACCTAATCTTGTACTCTACGTAAGGGTTATTTGAGTCCACTGCCAAAAAAAAAAGAATTCCTTCCCACCCAAATCATGATGTAACTTAGCAAGTGACAAAAATCATCAGAGGTCTCCGCACATCTCCCGGCAATTATGTATTCGAGACCTGAATCCAAAGCGGCCTTCATCATACTACAACAGTAATAAGCTATAGCTTTGGCTTCGCACCCCCTTCAGCCTCCGCCCACTCCCTCAACACTCTCTTCAAGATCTTCCCACTAGGACTCTTCGGAATCTCATCCAAAAAGACCACGCCGCCCGTCAACTGCTTGTAGGCAGCCAATTTCTCTTTGATCAACCCCTTTACCTCTTCTTCAGTAATATTCGTCCCTGGCTTGCGAACTACATAGGCACGTGGCGACTCGGTATCAGAGCCTGGTTTGGCTGCCAGTCCGATGACTGCAACGTCGACGATACGATCTACGGCTTCGAGAAGTACGGCTTCGAGCTCTGGAGGTGCGACTTGAAAGCCTCGGACTTTGATGAGTTCCTAAAGTAGCGTTGAGTGCTGAACGTTCGAGGGGCAGGTGGCTAGGAGTACCTTTTTGCGATCAACAATGTACCACTTCTTTGTCTTGCTGTCACAGTACAAGATATCTCCGGTGTGTAAGTACCCATCCTCATCCCACGTCTCGGCATTTGCTTTCAGGTTGTTGTGGTATGCCCTTACGACCGTTGGGCCGCGCACACATGCTTCACCTCGGACATCGAATGCTGTGATATCTTTACCTTCTTCGTCAACCAGCCTGCCTTTTGTTAGTTTCGAATGATTGATACTATATTGAGTTTATACAGACTTGATATCAGTGTTCGGCATGAGCCTTCCCACACTTCCCGAATCGTCTGCCTCGGGGTAGTAGAACAAAGTGATTGCCGATGTCGTCTCCGTCATGCCCCAAACTTGCGTACATTTGCAATCTGGGGCGCACAGCTCCCTCAATCTTCGTTGACTGCCTGCATCGAGGGGAGCGGCTCCTACGCCTACTGAACGAACGCTCTTGAGACTGTATTTCTTCGTCAACGGAGAATTGATTATGGCAATGACAAGTGGCGGAACCATGCCAAGGTTGGTAATTTGGTGCTTTTCGATCGCAGCAAGATAAGGCTCTAGTTCAAAGCGGCGCAGAATCCAGATGGGGTGGCCTGAGCGAAATGGAGAGGCGTGGACAGCTGGGACTGTGGCCACGTGAAACATTGGTAGTGGCGAGATGTTCTTTGAAGTCCAGGGTATTTTTCCTTCTGAGATTGAGACCGTCATGGCATGATAGCTAGTGGCGTTGTAGTGACTTTGACATGCCGTTTTGGGCAGGCCAGTAGTACCTGAGGTAGTTAAGCGCGCGACATCCGTAGTCTTCAATGTTTCCAGATCATTGATCTTGATCCAATCTTCTTCGCCGTGACTCAATAGCCATTCCCATGATCTGAATCCGTCTGGCACTGGTTGTCCACGGACGTTGAAGACGAAGATACGCTCTTTTGGAATTCCTTCTGCCGTCGCGCCCTCAACTACGACATCCAACAGCTCAGGTTCTACAATGAAGAATTTGACCTGCGCGGTACGAATATGGTGTCGCATCTCGGCGACGCGGTACGCGGGGTTTGTTCCTGAGAACACACCGCCAGCTCCAACTCCTCCCAAGAAAACCATCGGATACATTATGTCGTTGAACGAAGTAATGGCAAAACAGTCGCCTTTACGAAGTCCAGCTTTCCGGAATCCAGCCACTAGTTTGCGGACTATGCTTCGACCTTGACGACGGGAGAGCGTCCGGGTCTCATCATCGCCATCGTGATAAACCTAAGTTTGGCTTTCGTTGGTATTCTTCAAGGAATTTCCAGAAAATGTACATACCGCCTTGTCGTCGTCATAGTCACTCGACGTATTTCCAAAGGAGAACGACACCAAGTCCTCTTCTGGCAGCGAATACGATTCTTGTGAGAGCCACGGCATTGTGATTTACCTAGTCGAACTCACTGAGACTCGTCAATGTCTTTCGAGAGTAATCAGCGAGATATATCGTCAGTCACTTGGTCAACGTACGCGCAATGAATGTCTCCGGCGGTCGCTTTTCGCCGAAGACTCCCATTGGGATACGAGGCTTGACCACTGACGATCGTGCCGAGGCTTACCCCAGCTTTTGCTCATGGTACCCCACAAACGTCGAGTCGCTTTTTGCCTAGTAGGTACTCGCGCTTGACGCTGTATCGCTAGTAGTTCTGGAACGGATACACTGTGACTAGACGGATCTCTTGGTGTTCATCGCTTGCGCGTGTTACCTGGGTTTCCACGTACTTTGGTTTCAGCTGAAACTTCGCTTGACTACGTGTATAGGTGGACAGTCCCCTGTGTGCTGCTAGTCTTGCTATCGAATTGACATAAGAGAGTCATCATCAGTAAATGTAATTCTAAAATCGAATTTCGACGATCTCTTAAAAGGGCGAGTGTTTTGAGCCTAGTTCGCTCGGCGAACTGTCAATTGATGCACCCCAGATGAGGGAAACCGTCCATTCTTCTCGATCTATCACTTCCCATCGGCGGTCTTCGAATCCCTGACTGAAGTACTGAATTATATTTTTGGTCATTTAAACATTCTCTGTCATGACATTGCCCCGTCGATATCTCATTTCACACTCCTGACGATGTCCTTGAAGTTACGGAAGTCTTTGAAAGTGCTTTCGACCCTTCCGAACATCATCCTGCTTCTTGGGGCCGATGATTACTGTGAAGACTGTTGGTTGAATAGACTAAAACATTCTTCATCGAGATCCAGAGCGCCCCGCATACATTCAAACCCACGGGATGACAGTCTCGGAAGACATTGCATTTTCAATCCATCATCCTTCTCAAGCGAGACATTAGGGCTGAAAATATTCAGACCTAACGTCCAACTGTTTTATTTCCAAGCCGTGGCGCAAGTAGACTTGACTAAATGCGTGGCTGATCGGACCTGTTCAAATTTGGTAATAGTAGGCACCGGAGTCCCCACGGGACTGAAGTCAACCTCATTATCACATAATTCAATAATTGGTGGAATATACCATCCTGAAAACGAAATGCTCCACAATCCGGAGTAAAGGCGTCCGAATGCCAGTTTATAAGAAGCAGGAATCCCCACGGGGAGATATAACCTTTGATCCCTCAACAAATTCCACAACATGATGTCAACGAGAATAGTACCACAAACTCTGATCAAGAGATTACAAGGGGTTCAATCCTGGTATGTATCAGAAACGCCATTTACGATGGCGGTCCCGACCGTGGCTGCTGACGCTGAATTCTCCAAGAGCTCACCAGACATCGCGATATGTATGTCTTGCTCAACTTGGTGCCGACAGTTGATGTAGCCACTCGAATCGAAGTAACAGGGGCAACTCGTCGCTTTTTCGCCGCTCCCAGATCCAATCATGGAAGTCACTTGAGCGCGAACGGCGCGACCTCGGCAACATGGACTGCCAGGTCAAAGAGATTGCGAAGAAAACCTTATGGCCTCCGAGTATTATTCCGTCATCACGTCGCTGAATAAGTGATATCACCACACCCCACCGAGATCCTCTTTTGTTGGAGCCACCGCTATCCCAGTGGAGGAATTTGCGCAGCTAAATTCTCCTGCATCCGCAGCGGGCCGCTAGTGCTGCAACATCGGCACTATAGTTGAGCCTCTCGAATCTCGATGAACAATTCGAGGCGAATCGGTCAAGACCGGCGCAAATACATCCTTGTCCGGTTGCCAGGACGTGGTGTGAACAACTCGAGACCACTTCTATCTCACGATGTGACCGCATACTCAACTTCTGGTCTTCGCGGTGGTCCCCAAAGCTGGATTCCAGGAGCTGGGGTGCGAAGGGCGTTCCACAGTGTTTGAGGCTACACAAACAGACGTGGGACTTGGATAGTTCATGTCAGATGTTGAGCAGCCATGTTGAGGCACAGACACATGCATTAGCAGCGGGTTCACGCGATTGGTGCATTGTTATGCTGATCGTAATAGAGGCCAGGAAAATCTCTTGATCCTCTGCCACCCCGGAAAATTGCGGCGCCTGCAGAGATGACAATTCCAGCCGAACATGTATCTTACCTGCATTTTCGTTTCGAACTATCCCACTGCTCACAGCCTTATCCGCGTTTGGATGGCGTTTTCGCCCGTGAGTCGGCATCAAATTTTGGTCGCCCGATCTTTATGATTGGCCGGGATACATGCAACTCCACCAAAACAGCAAAAAGATGGACCCTGGTGTCGACACTTTCCAGTATTATGCTCTCCACCAACTTCTCAACGACATCAGAAAATGCAGTTTCAGGATCTAAGCATCAGCCTCCACAAAAACTCGGGGTTATGGGGATCCAATGCTCTTTTGGAGTGACTGGGGAAGCATTCAAACCTGGAGTCACTGTTCACAGTAGAAACGACACCTTGATGAAGGCGACGCGGTGGGGCCTGTCTATGCTAATTCTGCCCGTGTCTCTCGGCACCCCTTCATTTTGTCCGATCATGGGCAATGAAGGAATTTCCTAGTCGGTAACTCTGCGGTAAGAAGTCACTCTTTGGACGACAGTCCATGCCGACAGTCACCACGAGACCATTACATCATACGCCCCATTATTCGGGGGCTCGTCCGAGCAACAATGCTCCTGTACATAGGGCGTTAGTATGGTAGCGAGTGGTGTGAACGCATGGTCGAAAATGGGACCGGGGCTCCACCGATCTTGGACCACACGATGGTCCCCCAAGAATCTACTATTTATTGAGCCAGGTTTTCTCCTCTAAATCGACATTGGATCCTCTTCTCCAGCTACTCCCCAAACTCCTCATTTTATCATAGGTCTCGCAGAAGACTGGTTCTGAACTATTCTCCACCACCCTTTACACTAATACTCCGAAAGACATGCGTTTATTTCAACGCAAGACAGAGAAAGTTGCGGAGAAGGGCAAAGCAACGCCAGAAAGTACTCCGGCTGTCACTCCCGCAAGAGGCAACTCTCATGTTTCCCCGGCCGCAGATCTTGATCCCAAAGGGCGCGTCCCTGCTATCGCAGTCATTCTTGGCGCAATTGCAAGTATGGGAGGCTTCATGTTCGGATACGAATCAGGTCAAATCTCCGGTTTCCTAGCCATGGACGACTTCAAAGAGAGATTTGGCGAGAATGGGTCGTTCTCTGCTGTGCGTCAAGGTGCAATTGTTGGCCTACTCTCGTAAGTAACTTCATTGACGTCTACGACTTTTCTCACAACGTCATAGTGTCGGTACTCTGTTTGGCTGTTTATGCTCTGCTCCTCTCGCCGATACATTCGGTCGCCGCCTCACCATCTCAGGGTCCGCTTTCTTCTACATCATCGGTGTCATCATCGAGATCACCAGTGAACGAGTCTGGGTCCAATTCGCTATGGGCCGTTTCGTCGCGGGTCTCGGAATCGGTGCGCTCTCAACCGTGGTGCCCATGTACCAATCGGAATCGATCCCAAAGCGCATCCGTGGCGCAACCGTCAGTTCTTACCAATTGTTCATCACTCTTGGCATCTGGACAGCGTATATGGTGAACTATGGTACTGAGAAGGACTATACCAATAGCGCCCAATGGCGTATTCCCAATGGCCTCTCCGCACTGTGGGCAATCCTCTTGGGCACCACTATCCTGTTAATGCCGGAGTCCCCCCGCTATGCCTACCGCAAGGGCAACATCGATGATGCACGTAAGAATATGGCTCGCTTAAATGGCGTCGATCCACACAGCGCTTTCATCAACAAAGAGATTGCCGAGATTCAAGAGAAACTCGAAGCAGAGTCAACCGGAGGGGAACACCCGTGGTATGAGATCTTTACCGGTCCCCGCATGTTTTATCGCACACTCCTGGGAATGGTCCTTCAAGCCGGCCAACAGTTAACAGGAGCAAATTATTTCTGTACGTGTATGCACATAAAAGCACGTGCCACGCTAATAAGATGTTAGTCTACTATGGGACCACAATCTTCGCTGCAACTGGCCTCAGCAACTCCTACGTCACATCTATCATTCTCGGTACTGTCAATGTTGCTGCTACCATTGTGGGCCTTTGGATAGTCGAGAATGTTGGTCGTCGTAAGGCTATGATGGCAGGTGCAGCATGGATGGCCATGTGCCTGTTCATCTACTCCTTTGTTGGCCATTACCAGCTCGACCACCAGGACCCATTGAGCACTCCCCAGGCTGGAAACATCATGATCGTCTTCACATGTTTCTTCATTGCTGCCTTCGCCACGACATGGGGACCACTTGTCTGGAGTTACACCAGCGAAATCTACCCAGCCCGTTATCGGGCGATGTGCATGGCCATCGCAACAGCAACGAACTGGCTCTTCAATTTCCTCATTTCTTTCTTCTCAACCATGATCACAGACCAGATTGACTATTTCTACGGTCTTGTCTTCGCCGTGTCTCTAGTCGTTCTTTTCTTCGTGGTCTACTTCTTCATGATTGAGACGAAAGATCGATCCCTTGAAGAGATTGATACCATGTTCATGCTCCATGTCAACCCGATCACGTCGGCGAAGTGGGATGCTTCATCTCTCCAGAAGGACGGCTTGATCGACACTGATAGGCTCGAACTGGGACCTGGAGGTAGGAATTTTAGCAAACAGGAGCAGTCAGCCGGTGGTGTTCTTGAGCCGGATGAGCGCCAGGAGATCCAAGTCTAAGTTTGATGTTAGGGCTCTCTCTCGCCGTTTTTACTGAATTTTCCTCTGAGGCCTACTCGTCCAAGCGACGTTTATGTCAAAAGTGCGTTTCGGAAGTCATTTGAGCGTTCAATTATCTTCTGGAGTGATTCTAAGCATTATGGACCTTCATTCTCAATTTCATATCGAGTCTTCTCAGTTCATGAAGTCGATGTAACGAATGTCATTTTATTCTACACAATATCGAGAGCGAGCATTCCATAGCAACATCGTCCACCATATCCGCAGTACGATGATGATATTTCCAACCTATAGCCTCGCGCGATCGTTTAGTTCCACTGCTCCTTGGCTCATGACTACTTTCTCCTGTCCACCATCTTCCACTACCATCCTAAACAATATCCTACTCCCTTCCTTCCACATCTCCGTTCTTACCTCCTCCCCCAACGCCGCAAACACCGGCTTACTCAACCGCACCTTCACACTCTTGAATCGCGCCACATCACCATTCGCAAAAGCCTCAACAACATGCCTCACCCCGATCCCCAATGTACACGTCCCCGTCAAAATCGGCGCTGAAAACCCAGCCGCCTTCGCAGTCGCAGGATCAATATGAAGCGGGTTCAGATCACCAGACGCAGCACGATACAGCGCTGCTTGTTCCGAACTCGTTTTATGCGTGAGCACCTTGTCTGGCGCGCGCTGTGGTGCAGGATACAATCTTGATCTGACGCCGCGATCACCCTGCTGCTTGTTCGCCCCTTGACTGGGCACGTTCATCACAAACCCTACCCACTCATTTTCGCAGACCACCTGGCTACTCTGCTCCTCCACTGTCGAAATATCCACCATGACCAAGACGCTTGTGGCACCCTTAGCGACGATATCGACGACTTTCGCCGTGGTCTTGAGCCGGACTTCCTTCGCACCTTTCGGTATCGGGTACGGCCGGACGAGTCTCAAATAGTGCTCGCCGTGGACGTGGTTGTGTCCCTGGAAGTTGGGCAGAAAGGCGCTCATCGCTTGGTGCACGAGGCCCATTACTGCGATGCCGTGGACCGCGCCGAATGTAGGCAGGGCGTGGAACTCTGGGTGACCTTCGTAGACTAGCGAGAGATTTGTGCCTGGAGCACCGAGAGCGAGGTTGTACGATATTATTTGGGATACGTTGTAGGTTGTCGTGATGGACCATGACTTTTGCTTGATGGACGGAAGGTCGATTGTTGTTAGTGCCATTTTCAAGGGTCGAGTTTTAGAAAAGTTCCATGGAAGATTTTCTAGGCACAGAAAGTAAGGGCGATAGCGATATAGTTTCGTTAATTCGATTTCTTCATGTTCCCTTTGCAAATTGGCAGCATCATAGCGTCCATGTGCTGCGGTGAATTGATACGCATACCCCGCATTTTCTCGCACGCTTACTCGCTACCGAGGCGTTACCCAGCATAGGTACGAAGTAGAAATATCTTGAATGAACTAGGGCAATGAAAAGTGTATAGAAGGGGTTTTCGTTATTTTTTCTTGAGGTGGGGGAATATGCTTGTTAGGCCGTCCGAAATGAACGCATCCTCTTCGTAAACTACGAGAAATAACACGTCTGAGAGGAGCGATTATTTCCCCTACAAAGCGAAAAGTGCAAGAGAAGGTCCATATGAATGTTAGAAGAAAACTCTTTCCGGTTCCGAGACAATCTTGAGCAAGACTATGCAACATGTAATCTGGACGGCTCTCTAATCCGAGAGGTGTATCACTGATATCAGGGTGGACCCATAATTTGATGCACGGCAGCTGTAGACAACGTAGTCTGATCATTCATGATTTGATTTTTGTCTTATTCATTTCATCCTTCATTGCGGACGGTGGCTCTTCACCGCATATTCCCGCAACAAAACTATCATCAGCACATTAAATTCTAATCTACAACTTCGACTTGACCTCCTCTTCTCTTCCCTTCAAGCCAGGATGTTGTGTGATGATAGGCCTGGTGACAGCAAAGAAAGCTGTTCCACCTGATTTGCTCGAGAACTGGGCCTTGGAGCCAACATGGAAGAAGGCAAAGTCTCCTGCAACGAGATGATGCGTGACGCCAGTTGCCTCATCGAGGACGTCGATTTGACCGTTGAGGACATATTTGGTCTCCTCGTAGGTGTACTGCGGGATGTTGCGCGTGGGTCCTGCTTGGATTCGGTAGAAACCTGAGGTCAGGTAGGTTGGCGAGTCAGTAGTCTGGGTTTGAATGCTGGACGACATCACGTTAGTATTTTGTAGTAGTAATAGTCGAATGAGCAAATAGTTGCCCAATACGATGGCGACGAGAACTTACGAGTGGAAGTCTGCGACAATAGCGCTCTCGCCCTCCGGGATGGGAATGTACTCATGGCCTGCGCCTTTGATGATGGTAAGAGGGACGAGTTTTTGAGACACTGCAATCTCCATTAGCATATATCACTTGGATTCCACCTATACGATCTTTTACTTACTGTTTGGTAGATTCTGTTGGAATGAAGTTGATGCCAAAACAATAATAAAGTGCGGCTTTAGATATTTTAAAGCCCCATAACTTTCGTCATACAAGTCAATTATTGGCAATGTGGGTACCTCTGTTGAGGTGCCGATTGCTCATCTTCGCTTGTTCTCCTCGCCGTGATATTTGTCTGCATTGGGAAATCCGTGCCAGACTACCAAGCGAAGGCAATCTGTACATCTGCAATGTTCCACAAAAGTTTGAAATAGATTCGCTCCACTATTCTGCACTGAAGTCAATGGACAGCTGTTCATACGGACTGGATTGAGGCTCTGGTTGTAGGTATACGTACCTTGTTGGGCACTCGGGATGTGGAAGCACTTAGTCGCACGCAAGCTGAGCGCGGGGTTAGCGCATGGCTAGGCTCATAACATTGTCTTCGACATGCCCCAAATTTTCAGCGCACATTAAATCTATCGATGCAAGAAAGATATGCATCATTCTGTGTTATGGGTTTTTTTCCCTTGAAAGCTGTCTTCAGAGTATGGCCTCGTAAACTGGACATGTATGCCCCCTCCATAGCTGCCCGGAATGTCTTCCAAACTTGTTTCCAGCCTTCCACGCATTACATACCCTTCTTTCTAATTCCCTTCAGTTGCATTTCCTCTCAGACCCGTGACTGGGACTCTACCACTGCTAAACTTATGATGAGATAGTACACCCAGCTCCCACAACCTCAGACTGAACACGACAGCACTGAAGTCCGACTCCTCGCTGCAGCGAGAACAAAGATTATTCAGATTCCACCTACGCCCTAGGCTCCTTCCCCCCAATCTCATGATGCTCCCTCACCAACCCCTCAGTCCCCCCCTCCGTATCCTTCGGCCACACCACCCTATCCTCCCTCCCTCTATCCGGCCCCGCCGCATACCTCTTCAGCACATCGAGCCCCACACCCTCCAACGCCCCCTCATGCGTACTCTCCAGCTTGACCCTCGGCACGTCGTCGATGCGCTTGTCGACGGCGCTTTTCCACGACGCGGTCTGCATGCACAGGCGCGCACCGGGCTCGATGCCGCTGGTGCGCAGGTCGGTGCCCTGGCGCGCCGAGAAGTCGAGGAACGAGGCTGTGAGGAGCGCGGCGATGGGGTGCGAGGGTGTGCATGTGCCGCCGCGCACGGTGGCGGGGAGTGAGGAGGATTGGTTGGCGGAGTGCTTGTGGAGGGGGGCGTTGAGGACTGGAGAGTGCAGTTAGTGGTGGGAGTAGGGGTGGAGAGGTGTGTGGAGTCTTTACCGTTCTTCTGCTTTACGTCTGTTGAGCCTTGGGTTCCTTTTCCTGACATGATGAGATGATTATTGGTTGTAACTTGTTTTTATCTAATTGTTGATGCGGTGTTCGATGTTTGCGGAACTGTGCTTTGACGTGCTGTTATAGTTTGAGGAATAGGAGGTCAGAGAAGAGTAAGTGTATTGGCTATATTGGTGACTGGTGACTGGAATACGTCTCTACATGGCTCTTTTATTGAACTTTGCAGTGCTAAGGTGTAATAATGATGTCTGTAGTTTGGGGTATTGACGTCAGTGACTCGGAGGCGGTCAGAGCCTGTACATCTTGCCTGCTCGAATTTCATCAAGATCTTCCTTCAAAGAGGGATTGAGGATACTCAGGTAATCCGAGATTGATAAACTATACCTGGTTGGTCTTGCAAAGCAGCATTTAGGATGCAGGAACCATGTGAGTTGATCGCGTTGTGATGCATTCGAAGTACGCTAAACCGTAAACGTTCCTTAGCCTCATGAACGCCTATTATTTCTAGTTGCTTCTGAAAGCAGTCAGACTGCGTATGTTTGCTAATGCGCCGGGCGATTGACGTACGTTACTTCTACTCTAGCGAGGCAATCGTACACTTGCAAGAAACGCCTATTACTGTAAATAATATACTTTATCTAACCAGAGGCTTTTATCAGACGCTGGCAACTATACGCTTGAAAACAGTATCCATCCTGTTAGACTAGCACATTTTTCTCTTGTATCGATAGGTCGAATTTACACGTCCAGTTTACGAGGACATATTCTTAAGATGGCTCAACTACGCTTGTTTGGCGTGCTGTAGGCAAGGTACGAAGGTATAGGTTCGGCAGGGAGGGTTGCTGACGAGGACGATGAGATGGGTTCGAAATGTATAGAAGGAGTTAACCCAAGTCACTGAAACTGAGAGATATGTTCGTTGGAGAATATTTTCATGCAGGAAAGTAACTAATAACTATTGGTATCTCTCGAAGAAGAAAAAAAAAAGATATAAACAAAGAAAGTATCCTAAAGATTCCCCTCGACAGGTAAGAAATCCCCAGCAAGCGAGATAGTAAAGCAAAGTATTGTAGAACCCGCTACAAGAACTCTACCATCTCAACCAAGAAGGTGAGTAGCTCCACACCGCCCACCTTCCTCAAGCAGCCAAAACCCCGTCTAGCCCGCAATGTCTCGCATTGATCTTGGCCATGCTCAGTCAGCACACACATGCTGTTCCTGAAATGGCTTGCAGCGCATATGCAGCGAGCGTACGACGTCCTACATGCCCACGGTCGTGCGAAAACGCGGGTGGCTGAAGCGGGCTACGACGACTTCCGAGTCTGAGAAGCAAAAAAATCAAGGTAGCCGCGTGTTCGTGACAAAATGGAGCAAGGCGATGCAGTCCGCAGCGGAATTGGAACAGCCATGTTTCTCACGGTGTTGATGCAGAGGAGCATTCGGCACGTTGTACCGAGTCCTCTCGTAAGGGACTCCGGACTGCTCGACGAATAGCGTCGAGTTTGTCGATCGTTTAAACTTTACAGGACAGAAAGCTTGCTCATGATGAGACAGGCAGGCCGCTAGCCATCCTGAAGAGTTCAAAGGCGAGTCCTGGCGTCTCGCGGACTACCTCCTCGACGTCAGCGCGGAGGGATAGTCCTGGATTCGCACGGAAAGTCTGAATGATAACGTCCCGCAAGCCGCGGTCCGTGTGAAAGGTACTTTCATAGGCCTCTTGGCAGGCGTCTGCGAACTCGGGCCTATCGAGGTGCAGATCGAGCTCCTGGGAGAACTTCTTGCGTGAAAGCGCCTTCAGGCCTGCAATGCCGTACCTAAGATGGCTTGTTAGCGGTGATGGTCTAGGGTGCGTGATTCGGCCAAGTTGCATGATTGGAGAAGTGTGGTGACACGCTGACGCGGACTGTTTCGACGCTGCAGCTCAAAAGCTGGACGATGAGAACCCCTTGATTGGGCAACCACACAAAAAGACGCAGACGGAGAAAAGCAGGGGGTCAGGGCGTGGGATCTGACATGCGGCCCGTGCGCCTATCGCAGTGATTGGCACCGACGGCGGCGAGTGACGCACATCGCGGGGTTTGTCGGTGTTCAAACGCCGTGCGACCCAGCCCAACGAATGCGTAGAAAAAAAATCTGCACGCGCAGATGAAAGGACGCCGGCAGACGGGGCGCATAATCAGGCAAAATACGAAAAGCAAAACGTGACGAAAAAGTGGTACCTACTTCTCTGCAATTGCGTACACTTTGGCGTGTGTGACGAGATGTGCCTTTTCCGTTGCTGGTTCTGGTTCCGCCTGCACAGACTCGGTGTCGTCGTCCACAAGCTGATCGTCCATCGGCGAGTCGGGCACTTTGGAGAACGCGTCGAGGTTTCGGTACGTAGGCTCGTCTGCAGGAGGAGTCATGGGCATCGACGAGTTGGCTGCAGCCGCCTGGGCCAGCAGCGGATCATCGATGAACGCAAGATTCAGCTTTTGCGGCGCTGGACGCCTCGAGAAAAAGCCTGGTGAGCGAGGCGATTGTGGTGAGCCAGGACGACTGGATCGTTGTGAAGAGCGGCGAGACAGCGGCTTGGTGAGGTAATCCAAATGATAGAAGTCTGACGGTCGATTAGCGAGGTTGGTCACGACAGCACAGTTTCTGTCATGCTTACAGTGTACCATGTGCTCAACTGCCTCCGCATCATCCTCAGTGAGGTCGATGACACCTGTTTCCGCCTCGCGGAAGCCGTTGCGACAAGCTCCCTCGAAGAATGTGGATCGAGTGGCGACGAGTGCTCGATGTACTGGGTATCTTTTGGCTCCAGAGACAATGGTCAGATCTGAGTATTTGCCGCATTGAAACAGTCTAGGACGACTTAGTGAGGGTGGGATGTGAAGAAAACGGTAGTACTCACGACGCCAGCGCAGTCTTCAACTCAAGTGTGGGAACATCCATTGCAAATGTAATGGTAGTGTTGGTCAATCGGATAGTAGGAGGAATTTGAGGGAGGTCCAAGTCTTGGTTTTGACTTTGAAGGCGGGAGAGGACTTTTTGAATGAATTTCAGTAGTAACGGTGAGATCTGCACGGCGGCTTTAAGGGACCAGCACGTTGATGCGGAAGGCAAATATGACGGGCTTTGCGTAAGGAACGCGTAGGGGTACGTATAGTCGGGTGATGATCTGATAGAGGCGCGGGCGGATCCGAGGGGATGGTAAGGCTGAGCTAAAGGAGACCGAGATCACCGTGTCCCGATGCAGACAAATGCTCAATGTAGGCCGACGTGACCGAACCTGCAAGTGATGTCTCGGTGTCAAGTTCAGAATGGAGATTTGGAAAAGCAGACTGAGAAAAAGTCACGATGGAGGCGGGAAGCAGGCCTCTATGTAGGCGTGCAGCCATGGCAGGCTGGCGTCAGTTGGGCATGGCGCTTCATTTCATCGAGAAAAGCGGTTGCATAGGCCCAGCGTCTGGACAAGTCACAAGCGGTGCTTCCGCTTCCCGTCAGAAGCCAGAGGCTAA
The DNA here is from genome assembly GCA_001644535.1 of Pyrenochaeta sp. DS3sAY3a. Lineage (NCBI taxonomy): Eukaryota > Fungi > Ascomycota > Dothideomycetes > Pleosporales > Cucurbitariaceae > Pyrenochaeta > Pyrenochaeta sp. DS3sAY3a. Next base: position 280,873 of record KV441642.1, on the reverse strand, counting down.
GCTGACACGCACCCTCTGCGCAGAGCAGCGAGAGGAGGCTTGGCCAGAAGGTGTAGCGTTGAACAGGCCTCGGGCGAGCAGGGAATGCGTGGTAAGCGTCTCGTGGATGCGCAGGGGACGCCGTCACGCGAGGATCTAACGCTCTGGCGGCTGCACCGCAAAGCTGACGGTCCAGGCGGGACTTGGGCGGGCGAGAGGCGCCACAGCACGCTTGAGAGCAATCGAGCTGAAGTCAGGTGACTTGCTTTAACTCTGTCTGCTTGCAAGCATCCATTTTCATTTGCGCTGCACATGAATTGCTCATTTCAACGCCAGACAATCGGCGAAACAGAAAGTGGGTGGCCGACGGAGGGGCGGATATGCCCTGAGAGTGCGGGGAAGATGCTGGCAGGGCGATGGCAGGGGAGAAACAATCCTACCCAGGAGAAGTCGCACAACATGGCTGCGAACTGGGGAGAGACTTACTGGCGGCGGGTGTGAGTTCTGGGCCCTGTACGCCGATCAGTTGCCGTTTGAGGAGTGCTCCAGATCCGTCGTGTGGGACGGGAACGCCTATGGGCGGTGCTGTCTTTCTCCATGGAAACGCTGCCGCAGGTCCTGTGCCAAACCCACGGTCTTCGCCGAGCGCGTCGCTGCGTCGCTGTTGAGATGGGACGAGACGTCGCTGGTGCGGTTGGCTGTCGTCAGTGTGCTTGTTTAGACGCTGGACGTGTCTTGCCATGGGCGACGAGTGAGACATCAACCCCGCAGACCATGGATTACAGCCCATGGATTGCGCAGACGGCATGGATGGGTTTCGAACAAATACCCAGACCTGTCAAATATCGAAAACATGCAGAGGAAATTTGTGGTGCACCACTGTGCGCCCGCATTCACCAGCACCCACTCGCCAGCGATGCGCGCAGCCACGGCTCGAGCTAAGCTCTGAGTTTCCGCAGCCACATTCCGCGCCCATGGATTCGCCCATCTGGAAATGTGGCAAGATCGAGAACCCGTCTAGAATCCGTCGTATTGGAGACAAGCGAAAGCTGAGCGGTGCCATTAGTCTGTGTGGAGGAGAGGGCTTAAGCCTTAGGGGTTGAGGGGGAGTGGGCTCAGTGGAGGGAGGAATGGCGGGCACTCCCAGGACACTGGCAAGCGAGCCAGGGACAGAGCGCTTGCCGCTGACCGTCAGCACTCTGAATCCAGGGTCTTTGCAGAGTGTCTCTGGGGAGCATGATATGTGATATCTGGATTTCTGATATCGATGAGACGACAGCGCCAGGATGCCAGAATACTCCGTAGTGGAATGGCCGCCAAGAGAATTGTAGCCGACTACCCCAATGGGAGAATTAAGCGGGATAGCGACCAGGGTCTGATAGGCTTGACGTCGACAGCTGGCCGAGCTCACCTGGTGAAGGCGACAATTTTACACAGTACGTTCACGGCCTTCAAGCACACTTTGCTGTCGTTGCGAGTGGCTGTCCCTCTGCTGCTTGATGCTTGTGGGTGCGGCTGTTGCCTCCTTCTAGTACCTTCTCCCGCCAGCTGGCGCTACCTCTCTGTGCTCTCGCCCTTTGTTACCCCTCCACCTAGCCGCCCCGCCTCACCGCAACCATGGGTGACTACAAGCTGTCGGCGACTCTGCGCGGCCACGAAGACGATGTATGCCATTGAGCACCGCGAGCTGATCCCCGGAGAGCTGACAATCACCGCAGGTCCGCAGCGTGGCATTCCCCTCGCCCTCTGCCGTCGTCTCCGCCTCTCGAGACTTCACGGTCCGCACGTGGGCGCTGCAGTCGTCCAACCCTCCCACATGGGACAGCACCATCAAGACCCACGGCAAGGAGTTTGTCAACTCTCTCGCCATCGTCCCGCCCTCGCCAGCATACCCTGAAGGCCTCATCGTCTCCGGCGGCAAGGACCAGATCATCGATGTGCGGCCGCCCAGCAAGAGCCTCGACGACGATGCAGAGGCGCTGCTAATCGGACACGGAAACAACGTGTGTGCTCTCGATGTCAGCCAGGACGGAAAATACATTGTCAGTGGGAGCTGGGACACGGAGGCGCGCCTGTGGGAAGTAGGCAAGTGGGGCGACTCAACTGTCCTGCAGGGCCATACTGCGTCGGTATGGGCTGTCCTTGCATATGACAGCAAAACCATCATCACAGGATGTGCCGACAAGCAGATTCGCATATTCCAATCCTCAGGCTCGCTCGTACGGTCGATACAGGCTCCCGAGGTTGTCCGAGCTCTCTGTCGACTTCCTCCAAACCACCCCTCTGGCGCACATTTTGCCTCTGCAGGCAACGATGCCGTCATTCGCTTATGGACGCTCAACGGGAAGCAGGTAGCTGAGCTGCATGGTCACGAAAACTTCATCTATTCACTAGCAGTCCTCCCGAACGGTGGATTGGTGAGCGCTGGCGAGGACAGGACAGTGCGAATATGGGAGAAGAACGAGTGCATACAAACCATCACCCACCCTGCCATCTCTGTATGGACGGTTGCCGTGTGCTCTGAGAACGGAGACATTGCGACTGGCGCAAGCGACAAACTTCTCCGTATCTTCACCCAAGACGAGCAACGCTACGCTGCCGCAGCAGAAATTCAGCAATTCAACGACGATGTCAAAGGATCCTCGATACCGCAGCAGACAGTCGGCGAAATCAACAAGGAAAGGCTTCCCGGACCAGAGTTTCTTACACAACGCTCTGGCACCAAGGAGGGTCAAGTCCAAATGATTCGCGAGCCAAATGGCAACATCTCCGCGCATCAATGGTCAGCAGCGGCTTCTCAATGGGTCAACATTGGCACTGTTGTCGACTCAGCTGGCAGTGGAGGTCGAAAAATATCACACAAGGGCAAAGAGTACGACTACGTGTTTGATGTAGACATTGAAGACGGCAAACCACCTCTGAAATTGGCGTACAATCTCAACCAGAATCATTATGAGGCTGCGCGCAAGTTCATCGAGGACAATGAACTGCCTTTGACATATTTGGATCAGGTTGCAAACTTCATCGTCCAGAATACACAAGGTGCGACTCTTGGTCAGGGTAGCTCGCAGGGTGCCGATCCATGGGGCACGGGCTCAAGATATCGGCCAGGCGACGCCAATGAGGTGAGCTCGCAACCTCAGCCACCACCTCCGGCGGCAAAGATACTCCCGCAGAAAGACTATCTGCCCATTGCGACCGGAAATCACAAGGTCATTTTCAAAAAGTTACAAGAGTTCAATCAAGCTCTTGTCGACGAGGGGAACAAAGGCATTTCGCTTAATCCGTCGGATATTGAGCAGCTCGCCTCGACTGTGACTGCATTAGAAAAGGGGGATGGAAAGAAGATTGACATCTCGGGGGTTGAGCTCCTTGTCAAGGCAGCAACAGAGTGGCCAGCAGAAAAACGTCTTCCCGCACTAGATCTCCTGCGTCTAGTGCTGGCGTTCGAAGAACCAGCAACCTACCTCGTGTCGCCTGAGCAGAACTTAATACCTGCCCTAACGGAATCAGGGGTCTTCAGCAGTTCATCCCCACCCAACAACACAATGATGGCTACGCGATGTCTCAGCAATCTTCTACAGACGGAAAAGGGACGATTGCTTGCCAGCACGGAGTTTGATAGAATTCATCCTCTCGTGTCGCCCTTCATCACCTCTGCGAACCGCAACCTGATCATCGCCCTTACCACTTTATACATCAACTATGCCGTTCTCTTGACATCAGAGAACAATGCAGACCGGGCCTTGTCACTGCTAGATGACCTATCCAAGATCCTCACATCCGCCACAGACTCCGAGGCCGTCTACCGCGCGCTTGTCGCAACGGGAACCTTATTGTGCCTGGGCCCCGACTTCTGCGAGGCTGGTAGGGACATCCTGCAGATTGGGGATGCGGTCACCCGCGCAGAGCAAAAAGTCAAGGAGCCGCGGATACGAAATGTCGTCGCCGAGATCCGAGAGAAGCTGCAAGGCTGAGTCGAGTCGGCCTAATCGGGAATTACATGTTCGAATCCGGTATCACTTTGTACGGGAAAAGACGAGGTCGGGAATTAATCATGAGATCTCATCTCATCTCGGCATCGGGACTGGGACTGGGACTGGGAATGGACTTGGTCTGTTCCCTCATCCCTGTAGTGAGGCTGTGCGCACATCTGTGTCGGATACCTATGGCTAGACGATTTGCATTTTCTTTCGGCAACCCAGACGTCGTCCATCCTTGGATGCGTATGGTTAGGGTATAGACGAGCCAGATATTAAGTAGGTGGTCACGGTAGCATGGACGTGGGCACTCACATTGCATTTGCATTTTGGCATGTTTAGCGCAGCCTCACATGATTGATTTGCACTGGCAAAAAGACAAACATAGCTCAATAGAAACACTCATCAACACCAAACTCTTGCCTCCTGCTTCCCACATGCACTTGCCTTGCCGCTCGCCTTACCCACGATAGATTATTCCCCGCAGCTTACACTCGTCCGAGGCCCCGAGGGTAGCTACCGATCGATGACTTACATATGTCCTTGGCTGGGGCGGGTACGCGGTCATGCGCGCATGTGAACCATTGCACCCCAGAACATTCGCATGTGAGACATTTCGCGCTCGTATCTTTCATCTAAGTGACCATGTTTCTTCCCCGGGTTTCTGTTTCGTGGTCTCACGCTGGCCTGCGCTGCGCTGCGTACCGTGCCGAGAAGCGGCGGCGACTGGCTGGGTGGATTTGCTTGGGTGGAAATGCGGGGTGGAGGGTAGATTGGGTAGATTGGGTACGTCACTGTACATGAGTTCGAGATGGGGGTCTGAGGATTCTGATTCTGGGAGGATTTGGGAGGATGGGTCGCGTGACTGCTGACTCTGTGGGCGTGTGTATGTGTGTGGCTGGGTTTGGTGGGTTGGTGGATTTGTCGTTCGTTGGCCGTTAGTTGGTCGTCAGTTGGTGGGATGCTGTTGTCTCGTTCTGTCCAACATCAACACGACTGATTTGTCTTAGGTATTTGACTTGTCTGTGCATCGCATCGATGATTTGTCGCGTCGAACGTGATATGACATGCCTCTCCATGCCATGCGCGCTCAGACCAGAGCTTGTTTACACTCTTGGTGCGACGCTGCTACGCGCGATGTGGATGTGGCATAAGATGTGGAATATTAATGCCTCACGGACACAGGACAGGGGCATGCAGATATGGATGGAGATGGGATTTCAGATGGCGCTTGTTTGTCTGCCGGCATGGCGGGACATTGTACGAGCATGGGATGGGAATGTTGTGTGATATTGGAGGGAAAGGGGCTGTGAGAGGTAGAAGGGCAGTGTGGATGAGATGGGGTTGGAGATATGGATGCTCGATTGGGGTGAATGTGAACGGCTGCCCAAATTCGTTGACCACTTGAGAGATGCAAGAGACCTCGGGAGAGTCGTCTCAAGCCACAACACGTGAATCAAGCAACATACTACAGCATCACTAGCATGGATCAACACGATGCGCATCTCAATCGTATGGTGTGTGGATCGAGCCCTCGTACCACGATACTCAACGGTCCTGCACTCGACTCACCCTTGCCTCACCAGCCTCCTCCACATCACCACCCACGTAATCAAAAACACTGCTTCTCAGCCTCGACGCCCAATTTCCAAGCACCTACGTAGGCACTCGTACGTCGTAGCCTCATCATGCACACTCAGCGTGACCATCACGCCGCCGTCGCAACTCCCAAACCAACGGTGCCAGTGTTTAATTCACTAGTCGGCGTGTCGGCGGTTGCAAGCACCGACGCGCAGCGCTTGTTCAACGCTTGCAGTGCCGCGTGAAAGGGTGGTGCAGAGCGGGCTGCGCAGGCCAAGGCGTGTTGCGCGTCGCGTTGCGAAAGAGGCGGGAGGTGAGGTGGGCGGTGTGAAGATCTACTTTTGGGATGGGAATCGGGAAGGTGGTGTTGCGTTGAGAGAATGGTGAGAGTGTGCCAAGGCTGATGTAGGCTTGGACGGAAGGGGCTTAGTGTATTTTTGGGGACGCTGGAACATTGATTGAAACATTGAAGACTGAAACGTGTTGGGTTGAGAAATGAGTTCATGGAGATATTGAGAGGTAGTAGTCAAGAACTTGGGTGATAGAATATAAGAAAGACAAAAAAAACACATCCAAAATGTTTTGAAGCACTTTGTCTGGCAAAATAGCGTTTTGTCTGTCCCATACTGCCACGCCTCGAACTAATAGAGTTCAGGAACCATTGTCCTTCCCCCTCCACCTCGTCCTTTTGCATCATCACGAACTTCTGTCCAAACATACTGCTCTAGCCCTCAAGGTCGTACTTCTTTGCTTTCTCTTATCCATCTCTCATCGCTTAGCCTTACCATGTGCGATTCAGCGATACCGCCACGACCTCCACCATTTCCACCGCTTGCACCTCCACTGATGATCTTGAGCGCATCAGTGGGCGGGCTTTCAAAGCGGGCAATCCGACCATAGTTAAGCGAGGAGAACTCTATCAAGTCCGACGAGAAATTGAGGCTCTTGAATTTGGTCGACGCCGGACATCGATTCCCGTACCTACGGTGATTGAGCTAAACTCGAATGACACATATGGCTGGTTTTCGATGACAATCCTTCCCGGTCGGTCTCTCGCCGGTTCTTGGTCTTCTATGACCGAGCAAGCCCAACTGACTACACGAAATGAACTGCGGAAATACCTCAACGAGCTTAGAGCAATACCATCCCCCAGCCTCCCTACATTGGATCATGCACAGGGGACCAAGCGTGCGACCACCGCTTAAATAACGGGTTTCCTTGTGGGCCGTTCCATTCAGAATCGCAGTTCAATGATTATCTGGTAGGTCCCGTTAGGCGATGCCCTCGTCAAGAACTTGTGGAGCACTATCGCCGACGACTTGCCGATGACCATGGAATTGTATTCACCCACGCGGATCTTGATGGAGATCATATATTAGTGGAGCCAACAACCGGGAAGATAACCGGTATTATCGATTGGGAAACAGCGGGTTGGTGGCCAGCGTACTGGGAATATACGAAAGCAAGATATGGACCTAGATATCAACCGTGGTGGAAGAAATTGGTTTCGGAGGTTTTAGTTCATTATGAAGATGAACTCCAGGTTGAGTATGACCTTCAGGACTACTGATTGTAGAATATCAAACTTGAGCTCAGAGAGTGAACCGGAGCTCTACTGGTGGTGTGGAAGACATGAATTAATTATATACCCATCGGGACGCATTCGAATATTTTAAAGCACATCCAAAATGCGTCAAGTTAGCTAATATAATTTAGTCCGGTTACTACAACACTCCAAATTATATCTAGCTAGTTGATGATATATCCACCATCAGCTACCAGTCCATGCCCGGTGATAAAGCTACTCTCGCCACAGCACAAGAATACTGCGGTATCCGCAATCTCGCTGGGAAGGCCCATTCTTTCCATTGGCGCGATGTTGATCGCATTCTTCAATCGTTCACTTACTTCACCATTCTCGCTCGTAGTCATGGGCGTAGCGATGACCCCAGGACAGATAGAATTGATCCTGATATGGTGAGGAGGCTTGCTATAATCGATCGCATCCGAGCGTGTCATGGACAACACGGCAGCTTTCGATGCGGTGTATATGGAAGCCTGTGTTTTGCCTACGATGCCGAGTTGCGAAGCGATATTGACAATCGAGCCGCGTTGTCCCCGTAGCTTTGCTTCCTCTTCCGAAAGCGTGAATCCAGCGTACGGCCTGACCTCATTCTTGAGCATCAATTTTAGCTCTTCTTTGACACACATCCATAGTCCCCGATAGTTGATGCTGTTCAAGCGATCAAATTCCTCGATGCTAACTTCTGTTGTAGGCTTGTCTTGACCTAGAACGCCAGCGCAGTTTACAGCATAATCAAGATGGGGAATTTGGCCAAACAGCGATGCAATGAAATCGGTTGAAGATACGTCTCCAGGTATGATGTTGACTGTGGGTATAGATGGAATATTGAGACTCAGAATTGCCGATTTTGTTGCTTCAAGGCCAGCTTCGTTGATATCGGTGATGTACAAAATGGATATGCCAGCTACGGATAGAGCGATGGAACTTGCGCGACCAATGCCTGTTGTATGCGTCAAAGGCAATAGCAGAAGAGAAACGGCGACTTGTTAGCTACCTGATCCGGCGCCGGTGACCACTGCTATTCCATTCACGCGATTGTTAAACATAGTGTTGAAATTGGTTGAGATTGTTTTGAATTGGTGATGTGATCATTCAACCCGACTTTGTTGATAAATATTGATTCAAGTTGAAGAAAAGTTCTGGACCAGATTCCGAGACGTTAATCTGATAAAGGCGCACATCGGGTGCTGTTATGCGAAGTGGGGTACGTAGGACCGTGGTAGTAGATTCATACCAAATGTCCCACATCATCAAGATAGAAAGACGAAGGGTGAATAATCAGCGCGTTCTTATCATGCCTTATTTAGTAAAGAGAAATATTGTATTTTGTTTTTAAATACACGTAGCAGACTAATTTTACTGGCGCGCAGGGGGCCTGTAGTAACGAGACTGTTTTGAAGGCACGTGGGAGGCTGTTTTACAGGCAAAGGGGAGGCTGTTTTGAAGGCACGTCTAACGCATGTAGGAGGCACAGAGGAAATTGTTTCGAGGGCACAGAGGAGCCTCATACGTCTCTCATACGTGCCTGTAAAACAGCCTCCTGTAGGCCTTCAAAACAGCCTCCCTCCCCTGTGCCTGTAAAACAGCTTCCTACGTGCCTTCAAAACAGCCTCATACAAGCAAGAAGAGGAAAATAGAAGAAAGAGAGCAAGACATAGATTCTTAGGACAATATAGTCCCTGACTAAATCTTAAACATAGGCCTTCAGCTGATGTGGCTTTCGTCAATCAGGAAAAGTCGGAAATGGAGTAAGCACGTCCTCAGTGCTAGAGAAAGAGACGGCTTCCTCTGTATTCGTATTAAAGCTACTTACATATCTGTTACCTTCTTACGACAGCATAGGAGCAGAATGAAGCCTACAGGACCTTGATCCTCTTTCAGATGTGCGTCTAATGATTAAAAGGGTGCCAGGCTTCATCCGACTTTTTCGTACGTCCGACTTTTGCGTACATCCGAGAGTGTGGGACGTTTTGTATGAATCTACTACGGTCCGTAGGAGGTCATTCGTGAGGGAAGCGGGTCTGTGGCGCGGGCACGCTAGAATAGGTGGACAATCATGTGACACCTCGCGGTGTCACGTGAGTGTCTACGCGCTCCAGATCTCTTACCTCTGGCGGCACTGTGCTCTCACCTCCACCAACAACCTCCCACCTCAACGACAGGATGAGGTCCCATGGTTGTTGTGCAACGAGAATTGTCCGGTAGGAGTGTCCTGTCTATAACATCTATCCCAAACTGACCCTGGGCAGAGCATACGAAAACGGCGAATTCACTGACTTGACCATCACCTGCGGATCTTTCACTACCCATGTGCACAAGCTAGTTGTCTGCGCGTCATGCGACTTCTTTCGGAAAAGTGTCGAATTTGCAGCTGGCAGAGAAGCTGAGGAGCGGAGCATCAATCTACCAGAAGATGATCCGGACATGATCCAACGCCTAATCACTTACCTCTATATCAATGACTACAATCCAAGCGGAGACTTTCCGGTGACGCCTCTCAAAATGGACCAGCAGCACGAATCATCCATCCTACCAAGTGCGACTTATCATTCACGATATCGCGATGACGACGTCCCCGGAATCCCGGGCCATTATCAATGTGCCTGCCTGGAATATAATACGAAAAAGATCACGCAATCAATGGTCGTCGTGGATAAAAAGGCTCAACCCAAAGACTATGCTGCTGTTGAGAAACCCCGGACCACAGTCGAAATCACCAACCCTCTCACGATCCATGCAACTATGTACGCCTTGGCCGACAAGTATCAAGTCAGCGGATTGGGTCATATCGCCAAAGACAAGTTCAAGTCCTGTCTCTTCCATCATGTACACTCCGAGGACTTTGTTTCTGCTGTCCGGATTGTGTACACGTCGACACCTGACTCAAACCGAGGACTTCGAGATCTGGTAATCAAGGCATTCCTTGACCATTTCCACGTCGATGTCTTGAAGATTCCTGGATTTGAGGCGAATCTCGGCACCATCGACGAGCTGTCAATTCAACTCATCAAGTCCTGGCCAGTCAAGACGGAGACGCCACTCGCCTTCGGGGGTTTCCGCAGGCTTGCCAACGCCCCTCCCACCCCAAGCGCGATAGAGATCTTTGGCGGCATCTTTGGCGGTACTGCCTGACCTTCTCTCTTTCCGAGCACTCCAAACACCTCTGGTGACTCTACCAGACCGAGCCTTTTTCGCTCATCTTAACAACTGAGATATTATCGAGCGTGCCTATCAAAGGTGGAAATGAATCCCTGGCTACATAGCTTTGTGCAGTGTAGATAGGGAGATAAGTTCCCTGGGCTTTTAGGCAAATATCATGGGACAATTTTCCAATCTGCTCAACTGTACTCTATGATGAGTACCAGAATGTTTTTTATCTTCCTCACATGTGACTTTTGAGTGAACATCGTTGTGTAGTCTTGTTGTTTCCCGTTGCATGCTCACTGTTAAGGTTACACTGCATTCCCGTCCCCCAGCCTTCCTGCTTGTACCACCATCGCCAACTGCAACCGACAGCATCGCAATTCCCCCTTCCACAACCCCAAGTATCGCGACCACCGCAAACGTTACAACTTCCCTGCCGCATTCGAACTTTACACTTGCGATGAACAACAGACACATATACAATTATGGCGCACCTCCCGTCAGGTCACGACCCAAAACCCAACAAAGAAAAACTCTCCAATCCGCAAACTCACGTTCTCACCACTCGACTCTTTTTGGAAACTTCTTGTTCAATACAACATAGCATAACATACAAGCATCTTTCCTCTTCTTCAGCATACACTACCATACCATAAACACACCGCCCAAAATGGAAGACCCACGCACACCTTCTTCCCACCCCAACTCCCCACGCGCCTCATTCGACTCTACATCCTCCCAGCCCCCACCCTACACCTCCTGCGCCGACGCACACCCCGCCTTCCCCGCCGACTACCCTTCCTCAGACAGCTCGGACGAGGAATCGCAGTGCGGATTCTGGGGCGAGCGGTCCTCCACGTGCACCAGCAAAGCGCGAGATCTCAGTGGCGCGCAGGACAAGAAGAAACGAACGGGCCTCTACACGGCGTGCTGTCTCTGGTGCGCGGTCTCGATGTGCGTGGTCGGTGTGCTCGGCATGTTTCTGCTTGTGGATGTTGTGCTCGCGCAGTTTGGGCGCGGAGTCGGCGTTGTGCAGTGGATGCTGCGGTGTTGGCGGCGCAGGGCCGAGGTGACATATACCGTACGTATCGTCGCGCATCTAGGTTCTTAGTCTGTGGGGATAAAGTACTGATTTCGATTCTCTGCTTAGTTGCAATTCTGCCTCTCGCCGTCGGACCGCGCCGCTCCCGGACCCCAAATATGGCGGTACCTCGCATCCGGCAACATCGACAGCTGCAGCACGCAGGTTCTCACGCTACTCGCTAGTTCTCTCGACGGCTGGAAACTTTTGCCGGGGGATCAAGTGCTGATTGGCGATGATGTTCCAGTTGAGCCGCAAGCTGAGCCCGAGGCGGAGAAGTTCGTACAGTTTCCTGAGACGACGTCGCGGGCGCAGAGCGTAGAAGAGAGGATTCGGCGGTGGGAGGGCGAGGGCGCGAGTGAGGTTCTAGTCGGCGATAATGTCGCCGCGGAGGGAAGGCTGGGGTATCCGTATTGAGGGTTGGATGTGCGGGTGCGGACGACCGTGGATTTTGGATTTGAGATGTATTTTAGAGAAAATCGGAGTAGGAAGTAATTGATAATAAGTAATCATATTGTCCAAACATACCCTGCCCAGTACTGTGCCTCGAGGTCGTACGGCAAAAGGTAGTGAGGCCAGCCTGCTCGGGTTCAACGAGAGTGAACGTGTTCGACAATGAGAGTGACAGCATTTGAGCTGAGAGTGAGAGCATTTGAGAACAAGAATGAGGTTATTCGAGAATGAAGACATTCCACTTAGTCAAACACAAACACATTAAAAGAACCCAAGATAAAATGCAGTTAACCCTTTTTGTCTATTGCTAGAGCTCCAGCTCCTTGTCAACAATAAGTATACAACGTGAAAATTATCAAATTCTAGTCATAAAAGCTATACTACACTAGTACAGTCCAACATCCCATTCCCTTTATATGCATATGCAGAGCGCTAATCATGAATCAACTTCTCTTTTCCTCCCATCGCATTACACCTACGCCCACTTGCCCAGCACACTCATAAGCACCAACCCAGAGATGAGTGCAAACATAGCCGATACCGTCCTAACCAAACTCGCGTTCAACAGCTTGCCATGCATCCAATCACGAGCCAACATCTCAACGATACCGACCCACGCAAGAATGCCGGCAGAGAGAGCGTCAAGGGTGCCGATAGCAACGATGGTGCTGGGGTCGTTTCCGTTAAACTGGTTGAGCACGCCAATACCAATGGCCATGCCGATGGGTGTGATGAGAGCGAAGACACCGGCCATGAGACACTTCATGAGTGTTCCTGCGGCGGCCTTGGGAAGCTCGGCGATGCAAGTACCAAGTGCGATGCCCTCGAACATCTGGTGGAAGAGAATCACGACGAAGAGCGTGATGAAGAAGCTATCGCTGGCAACAACGAGGGTAATGCCAATCACTTTGATGGGAGTTAGATAATGTCTTGTCAACCAGGAAAGATGGAACTTACAAATCGAGTGGAAGATGATACCCGCCTCGAGATTCATTACATTGATCTTCTCCTCCATGGGTGTGGCCTGATGCATTGGGCCATGAGCATGAGGCAGGCCATGACTCCGCATGAATTCGTTCCCAGATCCCGAAGTCGCCGAGTTTGCTCCAGACTTGTCATCTCCTGTGGCTGCGACTTCCGTGCTGGATCCAGCATGCTTGCTCTGGCGCCACTGGACGAAGCGAGCTCCAAGGTAGTCAATGACGAAAGACAAGAATAGTCCTGCCATGAAGATAGCAGAGGTAGTTCCCTCATATTCGAGCGTGCCCAAGCACTGATTGGCAAACATGAGTTGGGCGTGAGTGAACAAATGAACAAAGGCAGTCGAGATGACGATACCGGTTCCGAACTGCTTCAGGATAACGAAGATGATGTTACTCTGGGAGATGATGTTGAACTTGGTCGTCAAGATAGGCAGGAAGACGCCAATGGAGCTGGTGACGAGAATGACGAAAAGAAGACCAATTCGTAGAGGGATGTTGTAGTCTCTCTTTCTCGCATCGCAATTTACTTCTTCGGCTGCATCACCGCCAACACAGTGCCTGAAGAACGTTATTACTGAAACAGGAACACGGATTTCATCAAGAACTTACTCAACGCCCGCATGGGAGTGGCAATGCTCGCCAGACCCCGCTGGCTCTGCTTCTGACTCCTCCGTGTGATCATCGGTGTGCTCGGTCTCAGTCTCACCCTCAGGCTCTACAGCATCAACGAGGATCTGGACGTCCTCTCCAGTAGAGTCGACGCAGTATCTTTCACTACATCAGAAGATCCAAGTGAGGATGGCATTTAGTACTTACGTGCTGGAACCATGTGTATGACAATCGGTGTACCGTGCTTCCATCTCCTCGGTCCTGGTAGGCCCGACAACCTGGTACTCCTCCGTACCAACCATGCACCAGCTGTCAAATCATTAGCGTCAGACGTTGTACACACATATTTCCTGGGTGTATTCGTACTTGACAGTGCCATGAGGATGGCAATCCGAGACGGCAGTAATAGAAGGAGCCGCCGCCGTGGTAGTCGAAGGTGGTGCGGTGGTAGTTTGCGCCGCAACGGCCGTCGCGAGCAGCAATATCGTGGCCGAAACCATGGTTCGGGCGGCTGAAGACATCTTCTGGGGACTTAGTGGTAAGCGAGCCAGGCTGTGATAGTGGTGAGTTCCAGTCAAGGAGGCGCCGACACAGCGTCCTGATATAGCGAGTGTCAAGGACAAATCCACGTGAACTCGATCAGCAGAAGAGGCACAAGAACCGTGATGGAGCAGCGCAGACGCCGAAAAAGAATCTGCATCATGGCCCTTGTTCTCGAGGTGGTGGTGCTTGGCTTTCCGTGGCTTGAGCACCGTGATGGGCGAATTGGCTTGGCGGCATATCCACTCCGTCGCGCCGTGTCAAATCAGGGCGTCCATATCTTGGTGTCTTCAGCGTCAGCGTCGCTAGTCGGATGGAGAAGGTGGGCGGAAGGAGCGCTTTCCTCGAGTGGCGGAGGTCTTGGCGGTGAATGCGATGTGTCGTTGTTGAGACTACTTTCGTAACCCCACCCTGGCGTGGCGGTCAGAAGACTACGAAGAGCCGTGTTTTTGTAGTATCTGCTAAGTGGAATTAGTCCCCGGTGTATTCTGATTGTAAGTTGTCGTCTTGGTTGTGTAAACTCGCAGTGTCGCCAGAATCATGGAACCGTACTCTAACATCTCCACACGTGACACTTCAACACCACACTTCAAATCAGCCTCACACCTCACATGGTACTCATCCATGACATAACTCGTGGAGGTCCATCCCACAGAAAAACTGCATCCACCCGCTCCACGGCGTCCAGCCATACCAAACACAGTTCCCCGTCCCGAGGATTCGTCCCTCGTGAGTGAGAATTCTGCACCATTGGTGGCCCATCACGGTGCTCGACGACCCCCGAGCCAGGAACCCAGCGGAGAAACACGACTTCCAGGCCCTGAAGCGAGGACATGCCGAGCTCAACCATGCGCGATGTGCGTCGGCCAAGAGAATTCATTGCCTGTTTAGACGTGCAAAGTCGATTTTGGGGCCGCCAGAGACTGGCACCATGAGCATGCGGCGGTGGGATGAGGCGCTGTTTTGCAAGGCTCGGCATACTTCCTAGGATGTGAGCATCATAGCGACTTCGGTGGAAGACTACCGAAGAGTACCTTGAGCATCTCTGAGGTGGTAGTAGAGGATAATCCTCGCAAGTATAAAGACCAGGCACTGCAGCTGCAAGATACTGCATCCAGCCTCTCGGAGCAATTGCAAATCAACTGAACACCAGTTCGCAGTATCTCTGACACTGAGTGTCTCATAAGCAAAAGCTTGTTCATCACTTCTCCAAGTCCGCAATGGCCGCCAAATTCTCCTCCCTCCTGCTCCTAGGAGTCTCCGCCGTCCTCGCAACACCCCTCGTTGCCCGCCAGAGCGGCGCCTCACCAACATCTGCCTCTGCCTCCCCCTCAGCCACGCCCTGGACCTGGAACGCCGGCGCCGTCGACGAGTTCCCCATCCACGAGTCCTGCAACTCAACGCAGCACGCGTACATCAAGAACGGGCTCGAGGAGACGCTCGTCATTTGCCGCCAGGCCCGCGACCACATTCTGCGCTGGGGCAACAGCTCTGAAATCTACCAGAAGTACTTTGGCGACGCGCCGACGGGAGAGCCCCTAGGCTGGTTCACCAAGATCGTCGACGGCGACAAGGACGGCGTGCTCTTCCGCTGCGACAACCCCGACGGCAACTGCGCTCAGAAAGGTATGCAACAGTCCTTGAATCAGCTCTCAACACCAAGAACACATCCACTTCCTCCTTACACCAAGACCACACATCTAACACCACACAGGCTGGGCCGGCCACTGGCGCGGCGCAAACGCCACCTCCGAAACCGTCATCTGCGACCTGTCCTACGAGCTGCGCCGCCCTCTCGAGGGCATGTGCATGTTCGGCTACGACGTCGCCAACGGCGCGACAAACTTCTACTGGGCATCCGACCTCCTTCACCGGCTGCTACACATCCCCAAGATCGGCGAGGGCATCGTCGAGCACTACGGCGAAGGGCAGAAGTACGAGGTCGCACTAGAGCTGGCGCAGGAGAATGCGACGTATGCGGTGCGCAACAGCGATACACTGCAGTTCTTTGCGCTCGAGGTGTATGCGCATGATGTTGCTGTGCCGGGCGAGGGGTGTCCGGGCGTGTATACGACTGTGTCGAGTACGGCTGCACCCGCGGCGACGAGTGCGGCGCCGTCTGTTACGAGTGTTGCTGCGGCGCCGGCTGCGAGTACTGAGGCTGCTGAGGCGTGCGAGCCCCATGGTGATCACTGGTACGTCGATTTGGACATCTCTTGTGGCGGAAGAAGCTGATAGTAACCTAGGCACTGTCCCCCTGGCGTCCCGGAGCCCACTGCTCCTCCTGCTTGAGTAGTTGACGTCTTTGGTGTGGTCGAGTAAGGTGATGTAACGACGGAAATTTGGCCATGACTATGTTCCGAAGTCTCGGTTGAGCTTCATGGTATGCACGACAGGATGTAATGATAATCCATAGAACTTAAAACGAAGAGATCGACATACGATCTATACTTCGAATGATGACTGGATGTCTTCTGTGCTATCCGCGATGAGGTTGACTATCTTGTGATTAATCTTGCGAAGTGCAAAGGACAGCCAATATCTGTGCCTCAAATCTGTGATTACATACACGCTACCCGTTAAGCCCACTATACACAAAATCCGCCAACTGGCTATTCCCCAACACCTCCTCGGGGCTCCACTGCTGCATGCCGCCCTCTCCAAACGCAAAATCATTCTCAATCTGCGTAAACAAGTACTGATTCGCCTCGTCCATCGTCCACGACCACGGTGTCGGATTCACATCCGCCGGCATAGGGCTAACATGCTGTGGAATCGGCTGCTCGACAGCCTGTAGCGTGTTCTCTGATAAATGCTGCTGCGGCGCCTGCAATATACTCGGCCCAGAAGCCGTGCGGCCGCTGGGCGTCGCGCTGGCGCCGCTGGCTGCGCTCGCAAAACCCGCGTCGTCGGCTTCAACGGCGAGGCGCGACGCCGTTTCGCGGTCGAGGTACTGGAAGAACAGCTGCAGGACCCAGTTTGTGACTTCCCATGTCTTCTGCAGTTCCTGGAGGCCGAGTAGGCATAGCTTCGCGCGGTGCTCAGCTAACGTGCGGTTTATGCCGTTGGAGCGTCGTAGGTTGGCGACGTGGATGCACAGCGTGTTGAAGAGGTTGGTTATGACGTGGATTTGCGCATGGCCAATGTTGCCGGCGGGCAACATGTCTTCGACGATGCGCGAGTTGCGCGCTGCGGCTTGGAGAGCTACGTTGCCATCGGTTTTGGTGCTGTTGTCGTCGTCGAGGATGAAGTTAGTTCGGTAGAGGAGGATCAGTAGGTTGTTGTATGCGAGGTGCAGCATGCTTGCTTGGAAACTTGGTTGGTCCCCGCTATCATTGTGCAGTTGCATCACGGCAGGAAGATTGCGGTTCCAGTCATATAGCTCATCGCGAATCTTGTCTCGGTCCTCGGATCGGAGGTTACGGTGGGGAAGATATCCTGCGTCGACGACTCGACCTAGGAAGATGGCTAGTTGTACCATTCCAATCATGTGAGCTGTGTATCGATGGGAGTCATTGGCCGATGTGGACGATCCAAATGCAGATATAAAGTCGGAGCCTGTCAGAGGTTCTATATCGCAGTCTTTGTCGCGGATGCGGTTGGGTAATCCAAGAGCAGACCCACATTGTCGCTCGCGCACGTAGATTGCCCACCAAAGTCGCCGTTTTAGCCTGGTCATCTTCTCTTCTGCTGCTCCACCAGAGCGATGTAGCGCCCTTGTTTGTGAGAGGCTGATAGCGGTCCCAAGCCAATGGCGAGCATCCTTTTCCAGCAACGCCCCAGCCCTCCAAAAGCTCATCAGAAAGAGTGCTTGGATGACTGTGACCTTGTTCGTTTCGTAGGTTGCATCGTAAATGTCTTTAGCTCGGATGTAGAACAGCCACTTCGCTCGATGTCGGTT
Source organism: Pyrenochaeta sp. DS3sAY3a (assembly GCA_001644535.1). Classification (NCBI taxonomy): domain Eukaryota; kingdom Fungi; phylum Ascomycota; class Dothideomycetes; order Pleosporales; family Cucurbitariaceae; genus Pyrenochaeta; species Pyrenochaeta sp. DS3sAY3a. The sequence continues at coordinate 263,037 of KV441642.1, read as the reverse complement.
ACCCCACCCTAACGCGGTGAGAGTCGATTCCTCGCAGTGAATGACGCCGATGAATAACATCGCCTGAAGTAGGAGATGTGATACATTTCCTTCTTGATGAGAGTCCCAGAATTCAGTCTCATCGATGATGGCGAAGTGTGGATGGAACCATTTGAAGTACGCCTTTAGAAGTTCCAGCCTGACTGAGCTTGGCGGAAACGAGAAAGCGCCCTCTGCTTGAAGTGCTTTCATCCGGGCACGACGTCGCTCTGCTTCCCATTGAGGGACCAGAGCCTCCGCTTTGCCGGCGTTAGGAACGGCATGTCGAAAGACCGATTGCCTGCGCTCTGCGGCTGCCGGTGATGGTTCTTCAGTAACATAGCGAAGCGAACTTGATTCACCCAGGAATACCGCGCCGTCGTCTTCGGCCTGCGTCGACTCTGGCTTCAGTTGATCGCTATGTGTCTCAGACGGCACTGAAGGAATAGCGAAATGGTACTGATGTCCACCAGCCAAGTTGTGGTTGGCTACAGGGCTGTGGAAGTTGGTCGAAAGCGATGCCAGAACGTGCGAGGCAGCGACTTCATCTTCATGTCGCTGAGGACTCAAAGGGGCCGTTGGAGACCTATATCCAGTCAGCCTATTCGGCATAGTAATCAACTTTTTGCCCAAAATGAACTTGTCATTTTCTGTAAGGGTGCCCTGGACATACACAATTTCGCGCGCGTCAGTGTCTACCCGAGGCTTCCTGGGATGTTTTCCTCGTTTCGACTCGCGGGTCTCGCACAGTGCATTCCCCGCAATACAATTACTGCACGGCTGTCGTTCCGTAACGTCGCACTTGACGCGCCTCGCGTTGCAGGTGACACAGGCCAGTTTGGCACGCTTCCGTGGAGGCTCTGACATGTTGCCGATTTGATGAGATGAGTTGGAGTGTGGGGAAGAAAGCGAAGTCGGCTATCAGCGTCAACTGACTGGTTGCTTAGTGCCTTGGCGAACTCCTCATTCTTGGGGAAGTGAGGGACTTCTTAACCGAGCCATCTGAATTGATGGATGAACTCTCTCTATCTACACTCCGTTGTTTGAATACGTCTGAAGAGTGCTAAAGTGAATTTAAATATATGTGTTCTTATCTGTTTTCCCACTGTCGGAATGAACCATTGACTTGAAAGCGGAGAATGGCCATGACGTTATCGATATCGGCTATGAGATGGCGTGAACCTCGCATTTCTCCAACACCATCAACCTGTTCCCTTACAATATAACATGCCCCGGGAATAACTTTAGTAGTTCAATAATACGCCAAATCTCAAAGACAGCTTGAGATACTCAATGTCCTATCTAGCCCGCCGCCTTTTCTCTACAGCCTCCAGTCGGCAGGCTTCAGCAGCTGAAGCATGCTCCGAGATTCTCGCCCGATTTGACAAGGGACCAGTCTCGATACGCAAGCAGTTGATTGACGGAAACCAATTGCAGCTCTTAAGCATTACTTTGAACCGAACACCTACTTCCTTCAACCCCCCACCAGAGGGCACACCAGTTCCACCGGGGTACCATCTAGTCTACTTTACACCCAGCATAGTAGAATCTGAATTAGGACTTGATGGGACGGATCGTACTGTGAACCCATTATCACCCTTCACGCGACGCATGTGGGCAGGAGGAGAGCTACAATGGACACAAGACCCAAGTACCTACCTGCGTGTCGGACAAGAAGTTCGCGAAACCACCAAACTTCTATCCGCCGAACCGAAAAAGCTAAAGAATGGCGGGGAAATGCTTGTCGTAGGTGTAGAGAAGACATTTAGCAACGACAAAGGTGTCGCCCTCATCGACAAGCGCCATTGGGTCTTCCAAAAAGAAATCACCCTTGAGAACCCCATCAAGGCGCCTCCAAAGCCCGAGACCAAATCACTACCAACTGGAAAATATACTAGAGACTTCTGCCAGACAGATGTGACGCTCTTCCGATTTTCGGCACTGACCTTCAACGGGCACAAGATCCACTACGCGCCAGAATGGTGTCGAGAAGTCGAAGGGCACCGCAATGCCGTTGTCCACGGGCCCCTGAATCTCATCAACATACTTGATTTCTGGAGAGACACGGCTGCAAATGGGGATACTGAAGCCGTCCCGAAATCCATAGCTTACCGCGCCATGTCGCCACTCTACGTTGGCGAACCATATCGCATCCTCCTCGAACAAAGTAGCTCGACAGGAGAAGATGGCAAATGGAAAGCAGAAATCTGGGACAGTTTTGGGAAGCAGGGCATGAAGGGCACGATAATAGCTTAGAGACAAGAACAGAACGGGTATATACTAAATTATCTTTTAGACACGACCAATAATACAAGAATGCAACCCATCGTCCCGCGAGAGACCTCAGTATATGCCACACGCTTCGGAAACAAATCCCATTATGACCCTTGCAACGCCGAGTAGTGAGACACCCAAATGCTGACTTCTAACCCAACAGTCCAGTGAGGATGTTCAACACGGCCTTGATGGTAGCGTCGAGCTCAATCGTCTCCAACTCGGGCAGCGAGACACCGGGCAAAGCGGGCAGACCGAGATCGCGCTTGGCCTTGATGGGGGACTGGCTGACGAGGCCGGTGAGCAGCTCGATGACTTGCTTGAGGGTGGCTTCGACTTCGAGCTTGTCGGCTTCGGGGATGGAGAGGCCGGGAAGGGCTGGGAGGCCTGCGTATATATTAGTAAAGGTGAGTTTGAAGGTGGGGGTTGGGTTTGTGCGTACCGAGATCGCGCTTGATGGGGAGGGAGACGGGGAGATCGACGGGGAGATCGAGCTCGGGGAGTTCAGGGAGGGCGAGTTCGGGGAGGGCAGGCAGATCTGCGCGCTTGACGGGTAGGTCGACTGGAAGGGTGGGCAGCTCGACGTCGAGATCGAGGAGCTCGATCCTGGGGACCTCGGGAACTTCGACTTCAGGGACGGTGGGCAGGTCGGCGCGCTTGATGGGCAAGTCTACCGGGAGCTCAGGGAGTTCAAGCTTAGGAAGCTCAAGTTCTGGGAGCTCAGGAAGGCCGAGTTCAGGCAGGGCAGGGAGGTCTGCGCGCTTGACTGGCAGCTCGGGGAGCGCAGGGAGCTCGATATCGACGTCGACGATTTCAGGGATCTCAGGGACCTCTGGGACCTCGACTTCGGGGACGGTGGGGAGGTCGGCGCGCTTGACTGGGAGGTCGACGGGCAGCTTGGGCAGCTCGAGCTCTGGGAGCTCTGGGAGCGCTGGGAGGTCGACAGGAAGCGCTGGGAGGTCGACGGGGAGAGTGGGCAGCTCGAGGGGAGCGCCGGCGGCGAGAGCAACGAAGCTCGCGATGACGATGGAGGCACGCATCTTGAATTAGGTATTACGTAGATGGGTATAAAGTAACTAAAGAGTGACTGGGGTATAACAAAAAGAAGACAGTGAAAGACTGGATGCTGAGCGGATGCAAGATGCAAGTTGAGATGCTTCTTCTGCTGCCGGTCAACGCCCACGCTTATATACAATGACCTGTTGCTCATCATCTAGGGAGCTCATTTCGAGGCCCACGGCATACCGAGCAACGTCTACCTGCTTTTGGCCAGGGGACTATCGAAACGGGGACTGGGCAGCGATCAGCCAGGGAGTTGAACAAGCAAAATGTGACGGTTTCGGTGCTGCGGACGGGAAGTCCCTTGATCGACGTTGGGGTTGTACGCACGGCCGTTGTGGGATGTGCGGAATCGGTGTGATGCGTGGTCTTGGTGTTTAGGGATCAGCATTAGCTGTGAATTGAGTATACGCTGTCCCATGAAGGCGCGCATAGCCAGCTGAGCATACATGGCAGTGCTGCACGACCCAGAGTGTGATACTACATCTCAGAAAGGCGTTCAGATGCCCTGTTTACTATCATTCTTGTAAGTTCTGGTGTTCCCAGCGTAGTCTGAAGTCAATGTCGTGCTGGGCTGCGGGGGAAGTGATCGGCAGGGGTCCGTGTGATCGACCGTCGATCGCACCCTTTCGCCTCGTGGTCAACCAAAAGCAACCACCACGTCAGATCACGCCGTTCAGCCTCACAAACACAACAGCAGCAGCAGGAGAATTTTAATCCCCGATGCCAAACAAAAGACACCTTGGAATTTGCGGATTGTCCTGTCAACGAATCTTCAACTCGACACGCCAATGCAACTCCACGTCGTCGATTTTCAAGTCCAACTCCCCACAACAGCGCTCCATGCATGTCCCGAATCCCCGGATTCATGGCTTACGTAGTAAACCTGACGGAAAGTACCATTCCATTTCATTTCATTACCCAAACCGCAAAGCTTGCCAAGCAAAACCTACCCTTACCAAGAAATTGCGACGCGCGAGGTATACCTACGTTTCAGTCTAAGGAGCTATTACTCCCAAGCATTGAAAGCTTGTGCATCATCTGCCCCTTGTCGCTCGCCATCTTAGCATCCCACTGACTGACGTCGGGTGAACGGGCGATGGGACTGGTTGACAAATTCTGTTGCGTGGATTGAGGTTTTCGGCTTGATGGGTGTGATGGTTACGGTCTGCTTCCATGGTACTAATACCATGGTACTAATACATGCTGCCCCCTTTTGACTTGTTGCCTATTATGTATCTGTGTCTGAGTCAAGCATTTCTTCAGTTCACATTTCACTTTCCTGAGTAAGAATTTCGAAAGTTTGAGCTGGCAAACTATTCCTGCAACCATGATATGTGATGGTGTGCATTTAGACTATATCCACTGGAACAATTCTAATTCGATATAGACGTGGTGGGTGCGATGTCTCTATGATGACAGATACACTGTTCAAAGCTGACGCAGTATACAGATTCCATGGATGATGGAAGGCTCGCGTATTGAGATTATCGGTCCTATTTGATAAACCCAGGTAGTAAGTTCTGCGGGTTGCAAGACAAACCCGGATTCAAAGTTGTCGAGCCTCCAACCCATTCAAAGCGTCGCTCACGTCATCCTCGCAACATCACCGCCACTCAACCCTCGTGAACCTCTCGATTTCTTATGAAGTCACGAACTCATGGAAGAAAAAAAGAGTGGGGACTTCAACAGATTCATGCAAGCCATGTGCAACGATTGCCCGTTTAGCATGGCGTGCTGCCCTGTACGCAACGCTTGCTCTCCAGCGTTTGTTCGAGACTTCACGCTGCACCATGTGCTAAGCATACAAGTGACGCCTCTTGAAAAATGCAACCGTCAAAATGAAAAGCTTATTCCATCGTTCTCTCTCTGCCTTTCACGTGTTTCACGTCCTCTCGTTTCCTTCTTCTCCTAAATCGCGTCTCACTCCTCACAACAAAGAAGCGCACTATCGCGCTAGCGCAACACTACGAGCAAGTCGCCACCGATAACCAAACTTCGGCTTTGTCCCCCTTGGCATCTTGATACCGGCTTTCTCTCTCCAGAAACTGATCCGTCTCCCCAAATCCAGGCGGCACTCGGAATGGCACCGCAGACGTCTATCCCGCCGGCTGCCAATGTGCTCGGCACGATTGGCACCGTGTGCTGGTGTGTGCAACTGGCGCCCCAGATCTGGAGAAACTACCGGACAAAGAGTACCGAGGGCCTGCCGCCGACGATGATGTTCTTGTGGTCTCTGTCTGGCGTCCCGTTTGGCGTGTATGCGATTGCGCAGAAGTTCAATATTCCGCTTATTGTGCAGCCGCAGTGCTTCTGTGTCTTGTGCGGAGTCAGTTGGGCGCAGTGTTTGGTGTATGGCCGGTAAGAACGAATGCGACTGATGTGTTGGTGGATGTAGGCTCATGTGATTCAGGAAATGGCGGGTCTGGACTGCGACACTGCTTCTGCTTTTGCTGCTTCTCGTCTTCGGCGGCATTGAGGCTGGGCTTGTCCTCGCTATTCGACCAGCCTATGCACGAGGTCTTGATTGGCCTGTTCTCTTGATTGGGGTGATCGCCTTCATCACTTTGATCTCGGGCTATCTTCCCATTCCTTTCGAACTCATCAAGCGGCGAGGACGGGTCGTCGGCATCGACTTTGTGTTTCTGACCATTGATTGGTGCGGCGCCTTCTTCTCTCTCATGGCCTTGGTCGCGCAAAATGAGTTCGATGTGCTGTTTGGCACGATGTATGCGCTTTGGTGAGCAGGTCTTATACACGTGCCGTCTGTTCCTCAAGCTAACTTGACATAGCTGCGTCATCGAAATGACTATGGTGGCGTCACACTTCATCTGGTTATTACGAACCTGGGATCTCCGGAAGCGCGCGAAAGAGGAAGGAAAGACCTTTGATGAGTCTGAAGAGTGCGTTCAATGGCAAGCAAAGGGCATCGATTTGGAGGCAAAGTTTAGGGGTCTTTTTTCCAAGACGACTTCTGGCCCCGACGAAGAAGCCAGGAATTCCAGCATCGACAGTGACGCTGCTCCGGCACTTGACGAGCACATCACACCAAAGACTGTGCCCAATGCCGTTATTTGAAGTTTGGATATGATCGAAGAAACATTCTGGGCATACCTCAACGTCTTCTCGGTTGATGCGAGTGCTCATTGCATTGCGCGTACGAGTGCCGGATTTCTGAGGCGTTACACATGGCGCCTTCTTCCCTTCTATGTACAAAGTTAGAGCTTAGAGACGATCTGGACTGGTGTTAGATTCGGTTCCTCTGCAGAATAGCAACGGGCAATGATGTCGGCAAAGCCACCGTAGTCCCGAGATAATACCCAAACTCTCTTTCAAAAATAACTTAGACGTACTTTTGCTTTGAATTGCCCGTGGTATTTGTTCCTGCGTACACATGTATTGTGGAAAGGCTGATTCGCTGCTGGAAATTGGTGCTTGCAGTTTTGAGCATGCGGCCTCTGTGGCAACTAGTGATTTCAAGTGATTAAAACGCATGGTCGCATAGAACACTCTTCGAGGCTGTGTGGTTACACCATGAACGTCGAGCTCCCAGAGCTTGTTGGTTTGTCCTCACAATTTCAATTGTTACACAGTGCATGCCAGCATTTCAACTTTTTTTTTTTTTGGAATTTTCGGCACCTTCAAAGTATCTATATTTTTAGTCTCTAAAACGAATTCGAGTCGAACAGCCAATAATTTAATTATCTACAGCCAACCCAGTGACTACATTCATGCCAAAAGCACGAGATTCGGAGCACTGTATCGCTCTTCTTCCAACCCCCTGTCCGCCGCCCCTCCTCTCAAAACCCCCATCACTGCCCCATCCCACCCCATCCCACCCCATCTCCCCCATCACGCTACACAACAACTCAGCCCCAGATTCCGTAGCACACGTCCGTTTCAACAAAGCAACACAAACCACAACATCACGACTTGCATCGTCGTTGCACGTCGCACAAGCGACTAACGCAGCCAATCGCCACGCCGTTCCGTGGCACAACAAGGAACCATGGTTTCCCAGTCACGCCTTGCGCATGCAGAGTGCCACAAGGTGTATGATACACAGGTCGGTATTGACAGGGTTGGGTTTTCGCATGGTAGTCGCTGTGGGTGGGTAGGGGGGATGCAATGCAATGCAGTCCACGAGGAGAAAGGCTAGCATACCCAAGCATACGTGGGTCTGGTATCTGGCTGTGCACAAGCTCGCTGCAAATTAAACACAGGTATTCTCGACTTCGTCTATGAGTTGTATAGCTCTGTACCGCGATGCTTGTATCGACTATCGGTTCATCCGTCTACCCGGAACTCACGCTCGGCAGCAAATCGGGCGGCAGTGACGGAACGTTTTGGCTGCAGTGTTCACACGGGTTCCGAGGACGGGTGACACGCGCATTGTGATTTCTGTGATTTCGATGGCGCACAGCAGCTTTGTTGCTGTGGGGAAAGGTGGATTGGATGGAAGAGTGTGATGCTGGAAGAACATGGGCCGGGACATGGAAAATGGAGTATGGAGTATAAACAGATGGACATCCGCGTGAAACGGTTTCTTGTGGCTTGTTTGCTTGGTGAATACTTCACTGCTCCAATTTCCATCTTGGATTGCGCTCGTTTACCAACTCTTCCACTCGTTCAATCGCCACAACTTCCCAAAGCCAACATGCTCAAGAGCACCCTCATCTTCCTCGCCAGCGTGGCCATCGCAGCCTCCCAGGGCATCGAGGCACTACCGCCATGCTCGCTCGCCTGCTTCATCGAGCATGTCCCCTCAACAGGCTGCGGCCTCTACGACTTCGCATGCTCGTGCATAAGAGCAAGTGAGCTTACACCCAAGCTGACGCCATGCGTACAGAGCGCGTGCGAGGTAGAGGATCAGGGGCGAGTCGTGAGCGCGCTGCAAGATATCTGCAGCGCAGTCGGGGTGCCTATCCCAATGATCACGGGACAGCCGCCGCCTGAGTTGGCGTCCAGCGCCGTCGATGAACCAATTCCAACTGTACTGCCGGAACCGACATCCACCTTGTATGAAGAACCTGAGCAGACTTCAGCAGGTAAGTGCGTGCTGCCTCATCTCTCAGTGCACAGGTCAGCTAACCGCGCAAGATCTCTGGCTGACCGCAACCCCCTCGCATACATCCAGCGACTACGCCCTCCCCTCCGAAGTCTACGACGAGCCGCCTGAGGTAACCACGACCGTCACCTCGACCAAGACACATTTTGAGACTACCGTGCTACCGCAGTTCCCAAGTAGTAGTCCGTTGCCTAGCACCACGACGCCTCCGTATCCAGTGAGCTCTGCATGGCCGACTTCACTCAAGCCCTCTGGGACTGGCTCTCTGCGGCCCTCGACGCCGGCTTTCACTGCTGCGGCTGCGGCTGTGGGACCGAGGAGTCTTGTGGGCGTGCTCGGGCTGCTGGTGTATGTGCTCTGAGAGGGGTTAGCGGATGGGAATGTAGACGGGATAGTCGGTAATGCGTAGCTGGTAATGTGGCTTTGCGAGAGTAGATAGAGCAAAAGTCCATACGCAATCGCAATCGCAGTGTAATTCACATATTTAAATACATAATCCATCACATCTTGCATGATGAATAACCCGTTGATCGAGAGACCCCAAATCCGATTCCTATAGCGCCGCCCATGCGAACCTGCATTTGACCCTCCTTCCCAACCAATCATAGATATCCATATCGACTAGCACCGAACCTTGGCATTATTCCCTGGGTATGTCAAAGAGGCATGTCAAAGACTGAGTCGTCTACTGTCGCCAGTTTGGATCCTCAGCCTGCAGCGCCCTCGCAACCGCCTCATCATCAGCAGTCTCGTCAGTCAGACCAATTCGCGCCTCCTCGCCCTCGAGCGCAATAGCGCCCTGCTTGTCGCCCGTCATGCAGCACGCGTAGAAGAGTGACGCCCACAAGAAGACCCTGCAGTACAGCAAACGTTAGTTCATCATCATCTCGTATCTACCCTGTCATCCTCACTCGGGTTTTAAACGTACCAGTTAAACACATTCATCAAAATGATCATGCCATGCCACTTGTTCAGCTTGACACCTCCAACCCACACGCCCTGCTGCCCGGGCTTCCTTGCATCATCTCCACCGCTCGACGCTAGGTGGCCGATAAAGCCGACGACGGACAGCGCGAGCGCGGTGCCCAGCTTGATGATCTGGTACTTGACGTAGACTTTCTTGGTCAGGGTGCCGTTTTGCGCGCGGATCATCTCCTTGCGCAGGATAGTCGTGGTGGAGATGGATGTTAGGATTAGAGTGTAGAGGAGGCCGAATGTGAATCTGATGGATGTGTTAGTTCATGTTGTTTTTGTTTGCAGGACGAGTGGAATCGGATTTATTTGGTGTTGGGTAGGGGGGCTGGAGCTGGAGTTCTTTACGCACTTTGTTGTCTTAGAGGGAACCACAGCGGTAAGCAGCGTGGCGATGATGGTCAGGGAGATTATGGAGATTTGGCAGATTTGGATTGCTCGCAGTCGGGGCGACCCGTGGGTGGGTAGAAAAGCCATGATGGTAGAAACTGAACAAATCACGAAATCGTAAAATCACAAAGGCGTAAAGTGAATGGAATGGAAGTATCGACGCGTGAAGAGATGAATGACAATACGGAAAGATACCTAGGTCAGTCCACAAACGCAGCGGATGCTGCGGCGTCGCGGCGTCCTTATACCGCGGGGCTACTGGTTGACCGGTGAGTTCCAGCGGTCTTCAGGCCCCCCTCAATAGGATCAGCACCCCTGCCGTCGCGCCCCGTTCTGGTATCTTCCCATAATCTCGTTCGTATTTGTTGTTGGCCTGGCGCGCCTACGATTGGCTTCCGTGCCTGGAATTTGGGACGCGAGGCCGGATTTGTTTCAGACGTAGGCTGTCATTGTGGCGCGGTTGCGCGATGGTAACGCTAAGCTTTGGGCGCCGGCGCCGGTCTGTGGGCTAGAGTGGCGCTTGACGGCACAACAGGAAATACTATTGATGGGTGGATTAGTTCACTAAAGTAAGCAGAAGAAGAGTTCGAGGGCATCTCATTAGTTGGTTCGCGATGGAAGCTGATTGACGTTGGATGAACTCTTTTGTATTATTTGACTGCAGAAGCCGCAGCTGAGTGAAACACTTCCAGTCGGACCAAACCCCAAGTCTTGCATCATCATTCTCCTTTGAGTAATTTTCTTCTAGCAGCGATGGACATGCTTCTCATCTTCTCGAGACCTAGAAATCATATCCATCCTTTTGATTGCTTCCTTCATTGACATGTCATCTCAGCATTAGATATGTGTTTCCACAAAAGTGCCAGCCTGCTCTTCCAAAGTTAGTTTTCCAATTTCCTTGAGGATTTCGCGAATATATGTACCAGTTGGCGCTCCATCTGATCCGACCCGAGCAGTAGCGGAAGCAGCCACCCCAGTATTCCCGCGCAAGTACATTGATCAGCCCTTTGATCGATCCCTAACTCACATGGCTCTCGTGCGCAATCCCTAAGAGCTGACAAATGTCGATTCGTCCCACCCATATACTCGCTTCAGACGACGGGAGTAGATGAGAATTCCCGGCCCCTCGATATGCGACTCGTGAGGGCGGTGCAGCGTCAATTTCGCATGGACAACCAGGTGCTCCGGAGGCACAAGCGTGTAGATCGAGCCGACTTTCGGCATGATGGAAAAGCCCACGTCTGCCATGGCCGCCGAAAACGCGTCCCAGCTGATGGATCCGCGAGCTTCAGACGATCGGGAGAGTAGTGATGAGAAGATGGCAGCGGTGGAAGCCTTCACTGTCAACGGTGGCTGGGTGGGTGTGATTTGGTTGTTCTGAGGGTTTTCGTTGGTAACCTCGCCTATGATATCGAAGATGGGGGCGTGGACCGGTCTTGTTTTCTCTTTTTGTCTGCGGGCTTCGACCCGGATCGTAGGTTCCTCTGATTCCATAGGTGTAACGTACTGCTCGGCTTGGCTGGCTTTCGCTTTAAGCTCTACATGTCGCTTTGAAAGACTGGCAATATTATCGTCGACGAGATCCTGGTATAGAAATCCTAGCTTGGTGCTTGTGGGCTTAACAAGGAAGTCACCGAGTGCTGAAAGGGCGCAGCTACTCATACCAGGCTCAAGGAATTCTTCGATGGGTGTGACATAGTCGTGAATGTCGATTGCAGGTTTGAGTTTTCTCACTTCGCTCTCCAGAGAAGCATATCCAGACAAGAAAGTATTACCCTTCTTCTGGCCAACTGCAGGTAGCTGCGCCACAGAAGAGAGAGACTGAATGAAGATGACAATGAGTGCTAATGCACCTAGAGCGCCAAATTCGCGTGAAGACATCTTTTGCTTCTCCAAGGGATGAGCTCGGTGGAGATCTTCAAGCTTTTGAAGCCACTCTGCCGCACTTGACCAATTTGTCCTGTCCTGACACAGTCGGAGCATGTAGTGTAACTGCGGATTATCTGCTGTGAGGATCTCTGGATCGCCCTTCATAGCAATACGTATGATGCCGTCTTTCTGAACTGTGGTCATTCGTTTGAACCACTTACTGCCGTCTGAGTTCTCAGACACACTTCGCTTGAAGACTGATTGAGCCCGTGCATATTCAAGCTGACTTGTTGCAGAGAGTTCCTTTACAATCATGGCTCGAAATTGTTTGTCAGTGGAGCTTTTCAGCAGCAATAGCAGGCGGTGCATATAGTTCCAGAGAGCAGCGGTCTTGACGCTAGACAATACTGCTTCAAAGAGTGCTTCGCTGATATATCGTTCCGTGTGAGGGAGTATTATGCCTCCCTTCTCATCGGCGACGAATTCTGGCCGGGTAAAGAACCAAAAGTTGACCTCTTCGGCCAGGACTATGGGCTCTGTGGACAAGAGGTTGATGTAGTCGTCAAGGAACGATATTTGATCCATGGATATATTGACAAGGTCTGAGATCTTAAGCTTTTGAGAAGGCTCATGTATCGACAAGTTGGATAATGCTGCTAAGTCAACTCCGTAGAGCTGTTTGGGAAACCTCGTCTGGCTGCGTGTAGTGGATTCAGCTTCGAGAATGTCGTCGATGACCATGTTCAGAAGTTGTAATAGATACCCCTGTCGCACGAGAATCAATTCCCCAATTTCCTGAGTGACGATAAGATGAGAATTTATGCCTGGCGCTAGCTGTGCAAGGACTTTGTTTCTCATCTCCATCTCCGTAACTACCAGCTTAATCAACTGGCCGTAGCCCGAGTTAGTAATAAAAAGGGTGTAGCAATCACGGAAAGTCCCCCTAGGTTGTATGTTGTTCTTCTGCATCATTTCCACTATGATCGCATAATCTCCGGGACCGTCATTGACACCAAACATGTACTGGTTCGTCAAAGTGTTAGTTGCTCGATATTTGAGCATGTCGAGAAAGTGATCGGGTGATGGTGCAGTTAAATCCTGAATGTTCCATTCGGGGACAAACTTGTAGATATCGCCTAGCCTTGTATCTTGAGAGTGTGGCAAAACCCCATCTTCAACAGAGCAGGCTCTCACAGACTTTTCGCGTTGGACCTGGCTGAGGGATGTCCACATCTGAATGATCCGGGGACCATGGCGTTGGTATTTTCTTGCAAGGTCGCGGTGGAGATCCCTGACTCGTTTGGCCATTTGGGACATGTGAGGTGAGAAGGGAAATCTGAGAAGGATGGTTTTAATACGGCAAGGGTATCAAGAGGGTTGAATCATGCAGGTGTCCTACGAATGTACTTGAACGGTGTGGTGGATGATTGTGATTTCCTGTTTATTATCTGCAGCTGTTATGTACGTGGGCAGCACGAGCCTTCTTCCGGGCAGATGCCTAGCAGTCCGCACGTCTGGTACCTGTAGTTATCGACTACCTATCACTGTGTGAAAGATTGAGGTTGTGAAAAACCCACGAGAGGCCCGTGCAAAGGGCAGCCATCCGATCATTCGGGAGGAGTGAGCCGCAGCCCATTGATCTCAACAACCAGAAAATAAGCCCAAGTCCAAGAATCTGATTGAAAATGATAGATATCTAGTGTAAAAGCTTTTCGATTCGCATACGTTGATGATGGTAAGTTCTTCACTCTAATCGTGCGGACAGAATATGTAGGTTGTCAATAATAAACACACAGAAGTATAAATCTAGCGACGGGGAATCATCGTCTAAAACTTCACCGAAATGCTCATGTCCCGGATCTAGGAATAGAGCCAAAATGCATCTTCGAAACACGCGATCACCAGGCGTTCAACGCAGCAGCACCAGCCAGAGCAAGGAGCGCAGATCCCTCGATACCAAAGCGAGCAGCCGCTCCAGTGCTTGCAGGGCTCGACGCACTAGAACTTGGCGATGAACCCGATCCCGAAGCCTGGCTTCTCGCAGACCCGCTCGCAGACGGCGACAGTGTGCTCGATGCCAGCGATGCAGCAGTGCTCGCCACACGTGCGCTTGACGGCGCGGGCGTCGCACTCGCTCCACCCAGCAAACTCGCGCCCTCAACAACCGTCGCAGTCACGAAAGAAATCTCACTGCTGCTGAACACCGCCGTCTGCGCGCTGTCCGACTGCTCGTCGCCTATCGAGGTCGATGCGCTGCACGTCATTTCAGTTGCCTTGGTGTTGTAATCGCATCCGAAGCTCATGGAGAAGGTGTCGTAGCTAAAGGACGCCTGGTAATGTGTGCCGGAGATGATGCTGTATTCGAGGCCGGGACCCCACCCGCATTCTGAGACGGCTACGCCGGTTGGGCACGCGACGAGGAATTCGGTGGTGGAGGGTTTGACGGTTTGGACGGTTGCGACGGGGCTGACGCCGTCATAGCCTGGGAGAGTTAGTATTTGTGTTTCTCAATGTTTCGAGGTGGGTGGGACGGACCTCCGGGGAAGAAGAAAGATAGGACTTCTTGAGATACGGCCAGGTTGGCTAGGACGGAGAGAATGGCGATTGATTGACGCATGATTTAGGATTATTACGTATTTGGATGGGATATATGGACGTGGAACAAGCAAGAATGTCAAAGAGTCTAGCGAGTGACTTAAAAATTAAGGTTTGTAGGTATGGACAAGAGCTGTCAAACGAACGACGATACGAAAAGAGGCTGAAAGGCGTTGCGCTGCCCGTTGAGAGGGCGAGGGCTGGTTTTAATAACACTCTCCTGAGCTTTAATTGCAAAGCTTGTCCTGCTAGCGTGCGCGGGACGAGTCGTGGCAGCAATGGAGATCTGCACTAACTTTAGGTTCGGCGCATTGGAGATTGGCTGGTGCCGAAATTACATCCCGGTATTTCCGTTCCCCTTATGTACATGCATACATAAATAATGACTTGCACCAGCGTTCTGCAAGAAACACTCACCGATCTTTTGGAAATGCGAAACCTCAGAGTGTGGCTAGGAAAGATCCCTGAATGGAAACAATTTCAAGATTCACAAAAGACACAAGGCTGAAGTATGGCTGTGCTATCTATGTTTCGGAAACAATGCATTGAGCATCAGGACATGCCGAAGAGCATAGACTCGTGAGGGTACAAGTTTACGCAAGGATGTCTTGTTCAAAGGCATGCCTTTGACACAGCTAAACCCTTAGCTCAGTGATCCTTTGCCAGTTATCGAACATTGTGTTTGTCCCACAATCCGAAGCCAGCGATACTTGACCAAATACTAACAAATGACATCAGTTCTCGACATGGCAGCTTTCGCATTCCTACCTGGAGTAAGGATAAACTTCTTTACTTTGACCGATTTCTGAATACAGGGATTCTGGATGGTGGGTGGGGAATTCTACATGAATTTTCTGACAAGATGCAGGCTTCTATCTTCGTCGTAGTAGGACATAGTTTAGTAGTAATTCTCTTTTGCTTTGAGATCTTGAATTAGTGTAAAGGTCTCCGGTTTAACTAATTTCCCAATAGGGTAATTCTGCATATTGCTTAGGGGACCTGGATCACTTTACTGGCTCGAAATAGGCCTCGTATGTTTGTTACAGTAAAACAAACTGTAGTAATTCTCCTTCACTTTCAAAATTGGAGTCAGCGTGAAAGTCTCCAGTTTATCTGGCTAGTGTCTGAGTTCAGAGATACTGTGTACTGCGTAGAGAACTCTACTTTAATTTACTGGCTAGATGCATTCCTCTTTTTCCATCAGGATGCTACATAGTTCAGTATTTCCTGCGCACAATGTAAGTATATTGCTGCCTAAAGAGCTTCGCGGGCAGTACATAGCGAGATCGGTTATTCAAAGCGTCTTAAAGTCCGCTCCAAGTATTCTTCCTTCTCACCACTCTCAAAAGAGTTTAGATGAGCTTGAAAGACTCTGGTAAGCCAGATGAACCATCTAATATCTTTTCAAACAACTGAAAGGATGAATGAGAGTAAAGGTCATAGTACAATCCGAATACAGTCAAGATATTTTACATTCTTCTAATTCTACATGCCACCGAACCGACGAACCTCCGCCTTCACGAGAAGGCCATGTGCACCTCGAGCCCACAAAGCCGAGACATCTCCCAGATCTCCCTAGCCTCGCTAGGCTCTTGGAGCATTTGCTCCCGAATCTCCTCCCTCTCACTCACCCGGAAGTAGAGCTCCAAGCGCCGGAGATTCGGCAGCGTGCCGTTGGTTTTCGAGGCCCAGACATCGACGATGTAGCATATGATGTCGTGGTTGGCCTCCACGACCCGCAGAACCTCGAGCGACTTTGGCAAGTAGTCGCTGCCGTCGGTGCAGTTTTCCAGCGATTCCATCGGGATGCTCAACTCCGTCAGGCGCTGGAAGCCCTGATAGTCGAAGGCCGAGTGGTGGAACATCGCATCCCAGTCCACCGACACCATCTCCGAAGGCATCAACAGAACCTGGAGCCGCTGCTGAAGAACCTTCATGGCTCCAGCAAGGTACGGCTGGCGCCAGGCTTCTGGCGAGTAGCCTGCTCGGACGACGTCGGTGGCCAGGATGTTGCTGAACATTGGCTGCGTTACCAAGTAGGTCTCGAGGAGATCGAGGACCTTGAGCTTGGGAAGCACGCAGACCAAGACCCCGAGGCACGCGGGAAGAACGTCGTTGTCGAGCGCATGGAGCCACTCGGCTTTGTGCCCTTCAGTCAGGGCAAACTTGTCTACGACTTCCCGGACGAAGGCGGCGAATTTCGGGTTGTTGTTCAGGGTTCCGGGGTCGCCCCAGCGATGCCTGGGGTAGAGGTCGTGGCTGGAATACTTCAGGAGTTCGCCGTAGGCCCTGGTATCATACATCTCCAGCTCCACGACTTGTCTCCGAATCTGAGGAGCTCGGAACAGCTCATGCAAGTACGACCCCAAGTAACAGATGTTGAAGCGTGGCTCCTTCAGCAGCACCTCCTTGGCGAAAATTGAAGTCCTCCTGTTGACGAGCGCGAAGCACAAGAGCGCGTCGTTGCGCTTCGAGGAGCGAAGATGGCGGGCAACGAGGTGCACCAGCTCATCCGGCAAGTCGTCGAAGCATTGGTTAGACATTGTCGCTGTGCGTAGGGCAAGATGCTTCTGCGATGGCGCTGAGCCCATTGTCAGTTGTGTCCAAACGAAAATGAGTGCACTCCTTTGGGTAGGCGGCGCCGTGAGACATTGTCGAGGTGGGTGTGCTTCGAGTGGATAGATTTGACTGGAATTGCGAGGGACGCAGTTTCGGGGGCCATCAAGGATAGCGCAAGACTGGGATATGTACATTGTGAAAGCTTGATAGCTGCAGCGGCCACAAGTGGTGGCGCTCTGCGGGGGATGGAGTTGAGGTGGGGCGGCAAAGAGGTCAGCTTGAGCTCTTGAGTTGTTTTGAGCTTTCTATGAGGATTGGTCTGTGCTCAAGCTCTAGAAACGCGACCGTGTCGCGCTAAAATTGGAAGTCAAAGTGAAAGTTTGATCACGTGCCGGAAGTTATATTTGTGCGTCAAAACCTAGAAATCCTACCTTTTACTGCCTGTGAATCAGCTTGAAGTGAGCGTCAAACTACTATTGTATTGATTCTGGCTCATCATCAATGCTATTTGCCATTTGGTAGGGCAGTGTTTGATCTTAGAAGTAGAGAAGACAGTGGAACATTTTTGACAGATAACCACATTCCATATCACGAATTCCTTTTGATCACTATACATGTGCATTCAGTGTGTGAGTATAGCACCTTTGGCTGATTATTCGATTATTATTTGGCTTGGACCCCTTCAGTGAATTTCCTTCTACTATGAACTACAACGCCCGAACGACGGCTACCAGATCGCATATGAAACATCGCCGTTCCTGCTGATCAAATCAAGACAGTATCTAAAGAGCAAATTACTCTGGACTTCGTCGTAAGCAATCTCCACGATTCCCAAGGCCTGTCGCTCAGGGCTCCTTGTTGAAGTCTTCATCCCACGGATGCAGGATTGTACCCCAAGGAAGATGCATCCATTGTGAAGCATCGAAGCGCATCCTTCGTAGTTGGGACACATGCGTGCAGTGTATCTTAACGTCGATATCACCGCGTAAAGAAACAAAGGTTGCGAAAGCCCGCTCCAGTCCGATCTCGCCTTGCTCCCGACGTCGCTCTTCTTCCTTGCGGAGGCGCTCGCGCTGCTTGTTGTACCACATATCAAATAAGACTTCTTCAACCTTGTGTATATAGACTGGGCGGGGTGCGCGAGAGTCTTCCGCCGGTTGGTCATACGTGGCACCGAAGAAATGGAATTTCGCCATTGGTGGATGAAGAGTTTTGTGAACTCGGAAACTGAACTGGTAGCGGTAGAGATCGTACAATTTGGGGGGTTTGCCTTTCGTACGGTGCCTCCAGACGATCGCTATCTCACGCTTGTCCGAGGAAACGCGATCAAGCTCATCTGTCCGGTCAACTGTGGCATGGAAAATTGCGACGTCGACCCAAGCTAGAGCATTGAAGCGAGGGCTGTTCAGTAAATGCACATAGACTGGTAGGGGATCATTTGACATCCCAGGTGGTTGAAAAGGAGCGCCGCGTCCAACAATCGGCACACGTGTGAACACTGGAACACCACGGTAGAATGACTGGTTATGTACGAGTTGCTGCGGCTGTTCTTGTGGCCCTAGAGCAACACGAGCTTTCGCATCCGGGAAATTCTCACTCGCCCAACGAGTCTTTCTCCAAAGCACATCTGGATTGAGAGAATAGAAGACACGCAACGCCGTCACCATATCCACCCGTCGGTTATAGGTGTCCGGTACATTGCCGGCGTTCCACGTCACCACGATTCCTTGTTTCTTCAGGAGATCCAACAGTATCTCATAGCTGTATCGGCCTTCATCGGCGTTATGGCATCGGATTATGAGAGATTGAGCGCAACAATTCATGTCGATTTCGATGTTCTTCAGTTTAAGCTTGTCGGGAGGCATGTGGACGACTCGTAGCAAGAATACGAAGATGAAGGCATTACAAGACCGTAGGCGCAGATATGTAAGGCTGCGAGGAAGCACGAATTGCTTATTCGAGGCAGATTTGTTGTCATGGTGTGGCTTGATGAGCTCGCCCGATGCATCTCCGAAAACAAGATACCGGGGGTGTTCCAAGCTGGTCATCAGCACATCCAGCGACTTAAGCCGTGAGAACCCCGGAAAGGTAAGAGTGTGCGCAGCGAGCTTCCTCCACCGCGTGAGCCCAAAATCTTCTAGATTGTGTGGACCCTGCCAGGGATTGTTGTCGGTCACGACGAGCATCTCAAGTTTTTCTTGCAAGTCCGCGAGAAGTTTTCCCTCGAACGGCGGGATGGGAGGAAGTCCTTGACGGATGTCTCGAATACGCTGTGGTGTCATGTTCCCGCCCTGTGGTATTCGTCGATAATAGGCGTCAAACTTGAAGGGGTTAGGCAACTCAATTGCCAATGACTTGAGATTCGGGCAGAAGGATATCAGATTTTGTAAGAAGGCAGCTTGCGGTTCAAGCCAAACATAAGTTGGCGCAGTGAGCGATCCCTGCCGAATGCCGTCCCTGGTTTCTTCAGTGATTTTGTATTTTAGCCCGTTTCGCACTGCCACCAACCTCATAAGGTAGCGCACCATGCCAATGCAAGAGCAGGGCTGAGTTGGATGAGGGCATTCGAAATCGGTAAGGTCAAGGTATGTCACTTTGCGTGCTAACTTGGGAGACACACACAGACGCTCGAGAATCTTCCAGGCAGTCGGTATTGTGACTTTGATTTCGGCTGCCAATACGGCGCTCAAAGTCTCGAGGGCCTTCGTGTTGCTGAGCGCGAGGTTAAGTACGTCCCCGCGGTTGGGGAACTTCCGCGCAATGAGACACAACACTTCCTTGGGCAGATCGAGAAGGTTTATTTCCGGCTTGAAGATATGCTGAAATTTCAACCGCTTTTCGCCGCCTCGTTCCGCATCGGTAATCCTTCGCTTCGTTGGTATGGGTACAACCGGAAACATGATATCTTGCGTATGTGTGCTTTAGATAGCTCCTAAAGTTTGGGCGGTGTGTTGATTGGCGCGTGGTTGAGAGTGGGAAGCTCGTGGGTTAGTGTGAGAATCTTTTGGCAGAATCAGTAAAGGATATTATATGGGATTAGTTTGTAAGCGAACACTCGTAGTGAAAAGATAGCATTGTGATGAGACTGATAGAACAGTAAAGACATAACACTGAAAATATTTCACTTACATGGATCTTCACAAAATGGTCACTAGGCACATGTCTGAGTGCACTGATGTTGTCCTAGACTAAGAGTGTTAACATGCCACGGATAGGAATGATGCAAAAGGCAGATTTCGAAATTCTTACAACCATGTAACGGGACATATCAAGCTGCCAGTGTCGAGTGTTTGAAGAAGGTCTCTAGGTCAACGCGGTATCAACAACGATCCTAGAAATCGACACGCGTTTGGCACTGCGCACGGACCCGGATTTCTCTGTGGGCCCGAGCTCCTGCCTGTTCTCGAATATGATCGTAGTATCATGTCTCTGCAACATATACTCTACCTAGGTACATTCAAGAAATAAGTCTTCACGCTCGCAAGCAGGGACAGGACGAAGTCTTCACAGTCTACGTAGTTGCGGTGCGGGAAGCCGGGCGTGCAGTCCCAAATTGATGCCGGGTACGACTGACTGATCTGACATTTCCTCAAGAGAGACCAGTCTTTCTCTTGTGTATGAGCGCGGCTATTAAGAAGCATACAAAACCCAACATACCGCACGCGCCTGCAAATGCTTGACCGTAAAGGTACTTGTTACCACCGACTTCAACCAGCTTTCCCCCGCCAGGACTTCCGATAAGTACTCCAAAGCTTGAAAGAGCGAAGCCCATACCCAGACGTGTTCCAATTTTCTTGTGGTCTGTGGTAAGATCTGCCAGTGTGGCCGGAAACATTGCTTGCAAGGCTGACGCGAAGAGTCCATACAGGGCTGCAAAGATGTACATTCCCGCGACAGACTTGATTGCAATCCACGCGAAGAGGAGCACAGATGTGACGAAGCCAACGAACAAGCTGATAGTCAGAGGTCGGCAATAATGGTCTGCAACGTAGGCTGGAATTAATCGTCCGGGGATACCAACACCGTTCAGAACTATGAGAATAGGTATTGTGTCTTCCAAAGTCATTCCAAGTGTGCTGCGAGCAAATGCGTTGATCTAAAGTCATCAGAATTGTACCAGGCATAACCAGAATTGATATACATACATAGAAAAAAGCGAACCATAATCCACTAAAGCAGAGGACGGAACCCAGAATCTAAACTGTCAGCACATGTACGTGTCTTGTTTCGAAAGCAGATACATACAAATAAATCGAAAACCACATCCTTCAACTCTTTCGGCTCGAGCATTGTGACAGAGTCCTTGGGTGGCAATCGCTTCTTGAGTAGTCTTTCTGCAATCAAAAGCATCACCATCGCCATGAAGCCTAAACTTCTCACTGCCCAGCCAAAACCAATGCGATCGATGAGCCGGTTAAGCATGATTGGTATTATCATCCCTCCGGTTGCCGATCCCGTCAGAACAACACCAATGGCAAAACTTCGTCTCGTTGCATCAAAGTATGTTGATACTACTGAGATCATGGGCACAAACATGCAACCATTGGCTAGGCCTATGCAGAATCCTTGCGCGAGAACGAACTGCCAGTACTCCTCGCAAATACTTGTCATGAAGATGCCGAGAAGCCACAATCCGATTCCCAGTCGGAGCATAAGTTTGAAATGGCCGGTGTCAGAAGCGGCTCCAGACCAAAGAGGAATTGAGAGGAGAAAAAAGACGGTCAGAGCTCCAATCCATGAAATATTGGACGGCGTGGAAAGTCCGATCGATGTATAATGTGCTTGGAACATTCCAAACGATGTAATAAAGCCCCAGGCAAAAAAAGTGATGATATGGCCACCGAGGACTTGCGACCATGCTATCCATCCTCCATTTGGTGGTGGTTCTGTTGAAGCGATTCTGATGACATCAAAGGCGGATATGGGCTCCGGTTTATCGGGTAATGAGGCTTCGAGCTCTTTGAGGTCGTGGGTCGATACATCCGCTCCAATGGCCGCCATAATGAATTAATACTTTGCCCAATGCTTTTCGTTCGCGTTGAGCAGAAGGTCGCTCTAAAATTCCTTGGGGTTGATGAAAATAATTCAGTCATCAAAGTCGAAGGGCGCATGCCGACGGGCCGAAGTACGGGAATTACGGCATAGTGCATTTCTATGACTAGCGAGACGATCCTCCGACGGAAAACTTCAATGGCAGATCTGTGGGGTCGTGTGAAGTTACTTCCAGTGAGCAAGACAGCTTTCCAAGTTCTCTTTAGAATTGATATTGTGAACACACAATCCTGAGGGCACTCCGACCGGGGTAGCTGATCTATGTCTCATCAAAACCTAGAACCTACATCATATCAAGATAGTATCTGTTCTCAAAGGTGAATTCAGGCTTACGATAAAGAGAAGTATTGAAAATTGGATTGAAAGTCTTAGGCTCATCTGGGATCATGTTTCGAGATGCGTAGTTCTTCTATGGTTGTAATTCGACAGGTACTGTTGCCGTGAATAGATGTGTTATTCCCGGGCCGCGCTAACCGGTATGAGTTAAGTGGTAATTCCCCCATTCCTCTCCTTTGACGAGTAGCAATGATCGAGTTAGCCATATCTACATGTCTCATCGTGTATCTCCATGGGCACATAGTTCACACGTCCTTTCCACCGTTATTGTGAAACAAAATTACCAGCTTTGTAACTTTCGTCCTTTGTCTCGGTAGGAAGTGTTTGACGAAAAGAAATTGTGGGAACACTACAACACTCTCAAGCAATTCGCAGAACTGCTCCAGAAATTTACAGCATAACAGAACGCTCAGTGCATTTTCAAGTCTCATGCATATTGCTTGCCCACACTATGATCTGAAGTACTCAATCACCGCGATCTGCTCACATCAGGTGTTACCTAATGAGAGGGAGGCTATGCGGCATGCAAAGGCGCAGCACCTCACGATCTATAATACTTTTCCCCTTACAAGTCATTGGTCTCATCCTTGGTGCTGGTTACGCAACCACGCTGTGATCCTTCGACAGGGGCCGTGTTGGAAAATAGACGATGGAACGAATCATACATCACCTGGTAAGCCTCATGTGGCTCGGTCTCGACTACCCCCGCGCCAGAGTACGACAATTTTATGTGCTGGTAGAAAATCTTCCGAAGAATTGACGATGAAGCCAATCGTGGCTTTTGGACGCTCAGGGTGTAGAGAGAGCGTGCGAAGACGACGGCTGTACCATTTGGCGCACATTCTGCTGGAACATGAACTCGGGGCCAGCTACCACAGTATATATCTTGGACAAACATCCATCATGGATCTACTGTTGTCGCTATAAAACCATTTCTTAACTTTGCTAGCAGTACTCATTCTCGTTACTCACTTTCAATTACGTCCTCATTGCATATATTCACTATGGAGATCACCATCGCCTTGCTCCTTCTCTCCAGTGCCAGTCATGTTCAAGGCTCGCTTCATGCGCTCCGGCGACGAGCGAAATCAAATCCTCAGCAAATCCTTTCTACTGCCAACGGCGTGCTCTTCGAAGCGGAAGTTCAAATAAATAACCAAACTTTCTACCTTGTGCCCGACACGGGAAGCAGTGATCTCTGGGTCCCAACAACTGACTTCCAGTGTGTCAATCGCAATGGAACCGAGGAGCTGCCGCAAGAAGACTGTGCGTTTGGTCGGCTTTACCAGGTACCAAACTGGACAGAATACGTGACAAACCAAACATTTGGCGTGCAATACGGCACGGGTGTTGCTTTGGGAAAAGTCGCGTATGCCGATGTCACACTGAACGGTATCCAGGTCAAAGGCCAGAAGATTGGACTTGTTGACCGCACAAACGACGTTGGTGACGGTCTGGGTAGTGGAATCCTGGGTCTGGGATTTCCTCCTCTCACATCTGCGCACCCCGAGACCACGCTCGATAACAGCACACTCCTATTCAACCGCGCAGTATATGACCCGCTTTTCGTCAGCATGTACAAACAAGGGCTCGTCGAGCCTTGGTACAGCTTCGCCCTTGAACGCCCACTGAAAAATGCTACAAGTGGTCCTGGAGGTTGGCTTGGTCTTGGTCAACTTCCTCCCGTTGCTCACTCTGATGATTGGGCTAAGAAGCCGATCGAAGTGACCGAAGGTCTCCCTGAAGAGCTGACCGGGAATGAGCGCACCATTACTTTGATGACCCTCACTGTAGACGGTATCACTTGGGGAAACTCGACATCCAACTCAACCACTACCAATACAACAAAGTTCCAAGCTGTAGTCGATACTGGTAACCATATGAACCTTCTCCCGGTTGAGATTGCTGAAGCTATCAACAACGCCTTCAGTCCTCCGGGAGTATTTGACGAGGAAACCCACGTGTATTTTGTCGACTGCGCTGCAAAAACGCCAAAGGTGGGCGTTACACTCGATGGGCGAACCTTCTGGCATGGGCAGTCCGAGGACCTAATCTATGTCGATGCGAGTGGAATCTGCTATTCTAGCATTGCCCCGACCGCGGAAGATGGTGGTATCACTTTGAACTTCCTTGGAGATGCGTTTTTGAGGAATGTGGTGTCGGTCTACGACTTCGGCAAGAATGAGATGCGTTTTGCATCGAGGATACACAACAGGACCAGCCCAGATGTTCCGTTTACTGGGTTGGCTGCTGCCTCTAGTAAAGCAAACTGGTCTCTCGTTGGTTTTGCCTTGATCATGGCTCTTTGGTGCTAGTCCCACAAAGAGAGAAGATTGTACATTAGTCTCCCTCATAATTAGACAAATTCTATAATTCTGTCCATGCCGCCAAATCGTCTATTCAATGCACCTTCCCTCAACCTCTCAAGAGCTATGTTTTCGCTATCGATAATGAACTCAAGGCCAGATTCAAGCATGTCATTGGCTTTAACCGCTCGAAGATGGTGTACAACCGCAGCCATGCTGTTTGAGTCGTATAAGCCTTCTCTTCTTCGGCATAGTTGCAACATAGTTGCAGCTCGTAAGCAAATCGATTCGTCCGCGCACTTCATGGCTAGCAAGAACAACGGAGCCACCACGGTGGTATCTGAGCAGAATGTACGTCGTGTACTCGCTGGTACTTCCGAGGCAGCCTTCGGACTAAGTGAATGCTGAAGCACGTCACTTGCCAAGGCTAATATGTCCTCAGCCTCGCGATTTGGGCAGGCCCCAAACACAGCCTCATTGGTGGGATAATCTGCCTCCAGAAGCATCCAAGAGACCCGCCACTTGAGGAGGAGTGTCTTGGTCGCCCAGGTTGTCTGATCATTGTGGTAAACCTGAAATGGGCTTTTCTCGAATACTTTCAGCCATAACCTGAATTGTTTTGAGAGCTGAACCTTCTCCTCCGACACCTGGCCAGGAATCTTTTCTTCTGCCAGGAACTTATAGGGGATATTTTTGGTCAAAAACATAAATAGCCAGTGCTGTAAGATAACCAAGCCTTGACAAGCGTCGTCGATATTCGAGAAAACCGATGGAGGAGATGCAGAATCGAGTTTTGGTCTAGCGGTCATGTCCAGGAAGGGTATACGATCATCGTCAAAGAGGGTCGCTTGTAAGTCGAGCCGCTGGAACATTTGCACTATAGGACGGAGATCTTCCATTTCTTCGTCTCTATGGAGACTGTGGTAGGATGACAGCAGCTTCAGCCCACTCTCCAGATGGCGCATGGCAGCTTCACTGTTGCCAAGCGTGGCCTCAAAGCAAAAGAAAATGATACAGCAGACTAATGTCGCCTTCAGCGATCCTGGGTGCGGCTTGTGGACGAGTTTGTGCAGTGCGCGAAGAGCCTTGCCGTAACTGACAAGCGCCGTGTCTCTCCTCGTTATGCTCTCAGAACTTGTTTCCGTGAAGTAGTCCAGATGTAGAGAGCCGAGCGAGATGAGCGCTTTGAGGACCACAGGCTCTTGATGGCATTCTTGGAGTACTGTCTTCGTCCAAAAGCCGGAGTCAATGGGACCGGCTACCTCGTATGACCCTTGAACGCAAAAGTAATGGAAAATTTGACGGTCGCTCTGAGAGCCTGGGATCCGAAAGGGGATGGCATAGCTCGATATTGCAAGCACTGGCTCTGGCGAATTCAATGTAGGCTTTGCTTTGCTGTTCGCTGACGCCTCCGTCATGGACCCATGCGTTTCGTATCCATCGCAAGTCCAGCCAGCCTGAGCGCATTTGAGACATGAAGGTTTTGCTTCGTCACATTTGATGTGTCTTTTTCTGCGTAATGTCAGTGAAAGTTGGACGCCTAGAAAGAATACACTGTCGACAGACCGACAAGTCTTGCATCCAGTTTTTACCCGAGGCGTGCTGGACCTAGTGGATTTCTTGTTGGCGAGTATTACCATTGCTGCTAGGACAACTTAAGTGTTGGAGATTCACGGCTTATTGAACTGATTCATTCAATAACACAGTTCACTGCCTCGAGAGTCAATACGGGGCTTCCTGCACTTTTGCGCAGCCCAGCCGCGGGTGCTCACAAGCCGTCTGACAAATGATTGTCACTTGCGATGATAGACCTATCAGAGGATGTTGTGTCCAGCTGTAGGATGGAGGACAGCCTTGCCCCGCAATGACGAGGCTGTGTAGGAACTTCCTGAGGCCCAATCGTCAGCCACGCAGATCCAATGGTTGTGCCAGCCGCACAAGAATGACCACGCAGTTGAGCGGAGCTTTGTTGACCAATTTTCTTGCTGAAGATTCATTATTGACAGGTTGAGGGAATGCAGCAGAAGGAAAGGATCAAGAGTCAGCTGCAGCTTACGTAGTAAGGCAGGGGTTAGTGAATTGGATCACGCTACTGCACATCTGGTTTAGCGGGGTCGGAATTAAAGAGTACCTTATCTTGGAGACAACATCTTCGTCGACTTTTCCTTTACATCATTGAGATCCGAGCAGCAATGTCTCAAATCTACCCAGCTCGCTTTGAACCCTGAAGCCCATAACACTCGCCTCGAATCTAGCTTTTGAAGAGCAGATTACTTGAACATTGTTAACCTTGAATCGCCGTGCATCAGATTGAACCCCCGCTGAAGGGAACGAACCTTCCTTGAGCTTGCTATAAAGTTATATTTCGGAGAGAATAAGAAGGATTTTTTTCACAAACTTGAAACTGAAAGGATGAATGAAGTATTATGTTGATTGCAGCTCTTCCGAACAGATAGTATTCCCAAACTCCAGATCACATTCACGTCGCTAAAGTACCCATGTAGAATGTTGACGTGTTTCCATTCACTCTAGATAATCCTCCGATTCGTCATCTGAATCATCCAAATTCTCATGTGAGTGCTCGACATATCTAAATTTACGTGGAACCGTTATGAGGTACCAACACCCGGGGATAAAAAAGGAATGCTTCCACGGAAAATTCTCCCAACGAGTCGCGTCGAACCGGATATACTGAACGACGTCCCAAGAAAGAAAACGATGCTGCTGCACCTTGAAACCCGATCCCTCGGCTTCCAGCCTTGATAGACGCTCTTCTTCGCTCTCCGGGTCCTCAAACACCAAATCCTCCCGAGTTAGGCCCCAGCGATTCCGCCATACCGCTGACGGAGCGCGATGAGAGGGAGGTGGAGTATGAAATGTGCCACCGAGGAATTGTGTCACAGCCGGTAAGGGCCGCATCGCTTTCGGGTAGACAAAGCCGAATTCGTACTCGGACAGGTCGAAGAGTTTGGGGAGTCGGAAGTTGAAGCGACGGCGCCAGAGGACTTTCAGGGCGTTGCAGAGGAAATCGTCTCCTTCTTCGTCATCATCGTCTTTCTCATCCTCGTCATCAGGGTAGCAG
The DNA here is from genome assembly GCA_001644535.1 of Pyrenochaeta sp. DS3sAY3a. Lineage (NCBI taxonomy): Eukaryota > Fungi > Ascomycota > Dothideomycetes > Pleosporales > Cucurbitariaceae > Pyrenochaeta > Pyrenochaeta sp. DS3sAY3a. Next base: position 235,457 of record KV441642.1, on the reverse strand, counting down.
CCATATCCTTCATTGGCATGGAAGAATGCAACCACAGTCCAGTCTTCGTACTTGAACGTGCGCCTGCTCATGAGGTGAACGTCGTCGGGGAAGACGGGTTCATGCTCCTGGGCTTCATCCGGCGTTATCCAGCCGCAAAGCGCTTCGGAATCAGAAGTCATGCCCGTGTCTAGGAACCACATCTGGATACTCCAAAGAATTTTGGGCGACGTTTTGGTATCCTCTTCCATGACACGGCGCAGGTCGAAGTCCTTTTGGTGGCGCCCGAAGTTCCAGGTCACCTTTATTCCTTTCTCAGCAAGTCTCCCAAGGATGGCGAGGTGATTGGTCGGATGTCGACTTCGGATGTGCATAGCCTCCAGTTCTAAAGTGGCACAGTAGGTAAAGTCGAGCTCGATATGCTCGATCTCTAACAATTCCCTGGGTTCAATACAGTACAGCGAAAGATAACCGAAAATCTCCGTGTTGTTGGAGGCATTCGTGAGTCGGAGATACTTGATTGTCAGTGGGAGACGGGTACGGAGGAGACACTTCTTGAGTTCATCGAGCTCTAGAGGAGTCCTAGTCGGGTCTCCAGTCAGTTTTAGCCACTCTGTATTGCCTAGAAGTGATGCCGGCAGCTCCAAATGCTGGAGTTTCGTGAAGCCACCCAGGGTAATCTTCTGGACCGAATTGTTCGTCGGCCCAAGATCATTAGTGGCCTCGAAACTCAGAGGCCCTTGCCACGCGAAGTCTTCCTTGATGATCAGAACTTTCAGCTGTGCCTGCAGGATCGGCAGTGCAAGATTCTGGAACGGCCATGAGCATACCCTCCCTTGTATTCGAGCTCCGCGATTACGAGGGGGCTTAGGGGCACGCCCCTGAAAGGTTTCCGGGAGTTCCATCGTGATGGACGTGATGTTCGGGCATTTGTGCAGAAGGATATCAAGGCATAGCGCCTCGTTTGGTTCCCACACTGCGTCGTGCTCCCACCAATAGTCGCTATACTTGTCCATTTCTCGTGCTATCCGCAACCAAATTTCAGATACTTCCGGATCAGCGGAGAAAGTCCCTTGTTCAATGGCGAGAAGATTCTGCATGGCCTGGACTCTGCCATAGAATAACGCCGTTCTAGTGCGAGGGCACTCGAAGTCGCTTAAGCTCACCTCTTTGACTTTTGCCCCGAGATCAGGCCTATCTTGCAGTCCTTGGAGAATTCTCCATGTGCTTTTCCTGGTCAGAACGAGTTTCCGTTGGAGGACGCCACTAAGAGCTTCGTGGACTTGCTTGTTGGCCATCGCAAGATGCAAAGCATCTCTGCTATGAGAGCATTCCCATGCAATTTGCTGAAGGATTTCGTTTGGTAGTGCCGCAAGTCCGTGGGCGGCCGGGGTTGGAGCGTTTAGTCCTAAGGATGTCGACATGCTGGAATAGATTTAGGGTTTAGATTTGAGATCGGAAGCTAGGTTGGACAGACTAGCGATCTCGAGTTGTGCTGAGTGCTGGGGAAGATTGGTAGGGAAATTATCAAAGTCGATATATATGTAAGCCTCTGTTGGCCAATGTCTACAATCATTGTTGAATTCTATAGAGTGAACGTGTGCATCATGCACTGACAATGGTAGAAAGTCATGCTGGAGAGTATGAATGTACATTGACAGTGTTGGAGGCGGCTGCAACCCGACCTGATCGGCTTCCTGCGTTGTGTAGATATATGGTCATGGTAAGTTCGGTGGAGAAAATTCTTTTCGAAATGGAGAGCAACGGTGCTTTTATACTGTGGATTTGCGATTTGGGAAACATGAGTTTGTCGGTATAACTTCGTAGAGCCTCTGTTGCAAGCGCAGTCTGGGACTTCTCACAATGATTAAGTGATACATGCTGCGATGTCGGTTCATATAAAAAAATGGGAAGTCCCAAGTCGTGTTAACTTCCAGCCTGGAAGTCTTAGGATTAGACTCCAGAGCATCATGTGCAATTGCATTTTTAGTGAGCAAAATCTAATGATCCTAAGGCGGAAGTGGCTATACGGAGCAAGGAAAGCAAGAAGTCGTTGCCAAGGAAAGGTTCATATGGGGGAAAGGTATGTAGAGTCAGCGATTCCAACTGGACCCATCAGATGGGGCGCTTACGGAAAAGAGGAAGAGCGACCAGCTCACGTGACCTCAACATGGTGCTATCTCTGCAGCTTGTCTTGTTGAACATCAGATCGTGGCAGAACGTAATTCACACAAAGTTCGGTGACGTTGAACTCCACCAAAATTTCAAGACGCACGTATTGCTATCTGCTTCTGTATGGAGTATTAGGACGAGGATCCAAGGAGCTGGCCTTCATCATCATTTCTGAACAAGGTATGTGGGTCATAGAGGGCGGCTGGGAAGTGCTGACCACCAACACTAGAGGCGAGACTAGACATGCAAAAGGACAGCAATCGTTATCATATTCTCAGCTCCGTTTGAGATTGCATAAGCGAAAAAGAGGGAAGCTCCGAGGCAACCAATAAGGAGCAAAGGGTTGTCGTAACAGATGATTTGGAGCCTCCGGAGAGAGCAGTAGCCGGGATGGATCTGCAGCAGAGGGCCTAAGCGATGTCGGTTGGAGACACGGCAAGCTGCAAGATGCATCTGGAAACTCGAAGGGGCGTCAGCCGTGGGCCGCAACCAATAAATGGCCTGGGCTTGTGAAACATGTTTAGATGGAAGAGGAATCATCCACGCAGCAAGAAACAAAGTGCCCATACAACTAGAGTAAGAGACGGGATCTCAGGGCAACTTGTGGCGACGGTAACCGTAACAGGCATTAGCCTCTGCTGTGAACGGGGCCGATTGCTCGGAAACCCTTTCTCCGCAACGCACATCGTGGCCTTGTCAGCGATGCCACCCTTCAAATGACGCCAATGACAGCCGCCCGCGCCCATAAGCATTGGGCAGATATGCTAATGACGAACGCGGGTCGGTCTGCTTCCGCTCATGGTTGATATATGTGTAGCGCTCTCGCCATGGATCCTTCTGAACATACATTTCCTTCGCTGCTCTTCCAGCCGGTCGGCATCACGACCAGGTAGCTGCGGTCTTCTCACATCCCTTCTGGATATTATAGGTCGCGCTTGAGCACCCCATTCTCTGCCAGATATCGCGAGAGTGACCGCCTACTATGGCCCTCCTCGATCTCTTTGGAGGCTTCGGTTCGCCTGCCAGCATCCTCGCCTCCGTGGTCGTCCTCCTCGTCGCATACACAATCGCACATACGTTTTTTATACGGCGACTTCCCGCAAACGCTCCACCCGAGGTCAGCGACAATATTCCTATATCGGGAGCTATTGGTTTCTGGACGGAGCGATGGAGCTGGTTCAGGCGGCGACGCGACCAGTCCAAGTCTGGCAACTTCTCGTTCCACGCAGGACCAAACACAATCGTTGCATTGTCGGGAGATAAGGGTCGCCAGTTGTTCTTTGATTCAAAGGATCTGGGTTTCGCTGAGGGGTACGCTGTGCTTTTTGGCCAAGCACCCAAGGTGCAAGCACACGACGATGGCGAGGGCAAGGACGATGACATCAACAATCATTTTAGTCGTCGCCTGACCTACTTGTTGAAGAACGAGCAATTCCGCAAGAAGCTGCCCACCCTCATCTCGGACACGCAGGAGGCGATTGAGGCAATCAGGAACGACCCCAGCGGCGTCACCAACCCTTTCGAGAGCTTGTATCGGATTGTTTTCCGCTTGACAATCCGCATGGTTGCGGCTGACGAGATTGCCGATGATCCAAAGCTTCTGGAGGAAACTCTGAGATACTTTGAAATGATCGACAGCAGTGCAACTGCAACATCGGTCATGTTCCCAAAACTTCCCTCGCCCGCTGTCCTCAAGCGAACCTATGCTGGAGCGCGTCTTTACGTCATGGTCGAAAACATCATCAAGAAGCGCGCAGCGAGCGACGAGAAGCACGACGATCCCATGCAGTACATGCTGGACTCAGGCGATCGGACTTTCAAGATTGTCGAATTCATTGTCGGGGCTTTGTTTGCAGGGCTCTTGAATTCTGGTATCAATGCCGCGTGGGTCATGTGCTACCTCGCTACCTCGCCCGAGTGGCTTGCCAAAACACAAGAAGAGGTCAAGAAAACCGCCGCTAAGTACGCCAAAAATCCAAATGCGCCTCTTCGCCATCAATTGGACGATGTGCCGCTCGAGGCTTGGGAAGCCGACTTCCCTATTGTTGACATGTGCTTGCGCGATTCCATTCGCCTGAATCTGCTTGGTACCGCAATGAGGAGGAACGTCAGCGGCAAGCCAATTCCAACTGGTAACGGCAACGAGGTCATTCCACCGGGTGCCTTTGTCACATATGCCACCGGAGATGTGCACCTAGATCCTGAGGTGTACGCTGACCCATACAATTGGGACCCTGCTCGTTACTTACCCGAACGTGCGGAAGACAAGAAGAAGTCCATTCACGGGTTTGTTGGTTGGGGAGTTGGCAGACATCCTTGCCTAGGCATGCGCTTCGCAAAGCTCGAGCAGAACATCATCACCGCCTACTTCATCGCGTCGTTTGACTTTCACCTACAAGATAAGGATGGCAACAAGATCACCGAGGCCCCGAAGATTGACTTTAATCGTCACTCTGCTCATAAGCCTACGGTTCCCCAGTTCTTAAAGGTCACACCAAGGGATTAGAATCCCGCGCTCGTTTAGTAGTGCAACTGCCGGTTGAGAGGAGAGAGATCGACGTGACGCGCGAGAGCAATGGAGAAGTACTTCGTTGTTATTAGAAGAGAGAGTTCGCTCTACTGTATACCCATTGCGACGTTACGTTGCCCGAGTCTCAATTTATGACTATTTCCACATCCCATCATCTCATCATTCATCTACTCTCTTCATTGATCCTTCTGATCCTGGCCGACCCAACCAAACAACTCAACCGATCAACCTCTATCCACGTACCGACAAAATTATCCATCTAGCTAACATACCATACAATCTCCCTCTCCCTTCTCCTCGTCGCCCTCATCGACATGCCATGATCTTACAGTCCCGAAAATATTAAATGTGCAATAAGAACTTGCAGCCTCGCTCAACACGCTCACCTCCCCCTCAAATCAAACACACCCCACGGTCCCTCCTCATCCATGAACCGCTGCATAGGCGCCAAGCTCCTCCCTCGCCCCGCGTCCCTTTGATCCCTCATACTTTTTACTTCAGCGTCCAAGTTGAAGGCCGAGTTATATCCGCCTCGCCCGCAAAGGGCAACATCGTTGTATCCGTCTCTGCCACAAAGAGCAATGTCGTTGTATCCATCTCTTCCACCAAGTACAACATCGTTGTATCCATCCCTGCCACTTTGCGTTGCGAACGCACCGATTGCACTGAGTTCAAAGTCCTGGTCTCTAGCTACAACGCGTGCTAGAGCTGGTGTTGCTGGGTTCTTTGAGCGAGGTTTGGGCGATACGCGCGCCGGCAGTGTGAAGAGCTTCTTCTCGAACTGGGGACCTTGTGGCGCTGGAGAGGTCGAGGGTTGGTAACGTGGATACTCGATTATGACGCCGTCTGGGCGTTCCATGGCACGGTATTTCTTGTTGCTGTGCTTCTTTGATGACTTGGCGTTTGGAGACATTGTGAAGTGGATTGTGGCGGATGTGGAGACGGGGAGTGTGAGTGTTGGGTATATTTGATTGTTTTGCTGGATTGTGATGGATGAGGGTACGCGCATTCTTGCTTGCAGCAAGAGAGATGGTAATATATGTATTGTCTGAAGCAAGTAGTGGTCTGTGAATATGAATGTAAATGTTAATCTTTCTCGAATACTGATATCAAAATCCTCACCACCACAGAGGCATCCAAACCCTTTATACACCACCTCATTCCTCCATCATCCTCACCGTCCTCACCCCATATACCATTCCACCCACGCAATCACACATCCCCCCTCGGCATCCCCCAAAGTCCAGACCCTCCCCCAAGCACCAAGCACAGCAGCCTACCTACCTCGCTCACCACCTGCCACGCATCTGACCGACCAGCCTACCAACCCGCGCCCTCGACCTCGCAACACCAAGGCAATCCAGCACGACAATCTCGAAAAAGACGTCATACCTCACCCCAAGCTGCGGCGGGCGCGCAACCGTTATACAGGGCCAGAGTGTCTAGACCGTTGCACTTGCGTGGGCAGCCCCCGGGCGCCGGATCAACTGTGGCGCCGCGGCGGTGGAGGATGTGTGTGGGCTGCGCCGCAAGCTGAAACGCTGCCGAGGCGCAGCCCCGCTGATGTCATTGTTCAGGGCACGACTGGTAAGTGGGTGCTGAACGGGTGTTACAGGACCCTGGGGTGATGGTCCAGACTTTGGAGGGTAGGGCTGAGGGTCTAGATCTTTGGGGGAGTTGGCAGGGCGTGCTGGGTGGGGAGGAGATGGGATGAGAGGGAAGGCTTGGCGGGGATGATGTCAGTGGCTGACTGCTGGGATGGGATTTAAAAGGCAGAGTGAAGTCGTGCGATACATTGCAAGGCTGCTGCTGAGGGTTTTATCGTGAGTTTGTTTGTTTGTTACTGATGTTTCTTTTTGACGGGTTGGCTTCTGGTTTCTTTGTTCGCTACCACCTTTCAACCTTGGCATTCATCCTCGCAGCAATGGGGGGCTTCGAAATGTAACCCAAAGAGCAAGCGACTGTGTTCATGGAGAAAGTGATATCATTGATCTTCGCTCATGAACGTCGGCAGATTTAGGTAAGTGGCAGCATATTCTCGCCGGGTTCAGAACCGACAGCGACATATCATCGACTGCACCGGAACTAATGAAACAACTGTTTACATTTTTGATTGAAGAAATATTTGGTATCAGTATTCGGATCTCAGGGAGTGTGCGCGTTTGATCATCGATTCAATCCTCTACGAAATCATTTCCAAGTCACGTTCTGTTCCTATCCTCTTATTCATCACACTGTTTCCCTCTCTCAATCTGAAATTCCGGCTCCTCCTTTCTCTTCCGTCCTTTTCGGATTCCTAGTTCGGAGCCGCAACGCAATGATGGCTTCCAATACAATGCGTGCAGCAAACTCTTGGGTCATTCGGCGCCGCATTTCCACAAGGATCTGGCATTTGAATTAGCTTATCATTCACTAGACAGGAATCCCCTCTTCTGAATTTACTTACACCAACTGGGCAGGCAGTGATTCGTGCAGAAAGTCAACTCCAAGTCCGTATTCGCCTGGCAATTCTTGACCTGACTCCCCGCAGGCGGCTTTCCCCAGCCCCAAGAAATGCTCTCGCAACTGCTATCCGTCGGCTTGACCGTCATCGTGCGTCCCGCGAAGCCGTCGCCGAAGATGTCGCTCATGTCATACCAGATGGTGTTGGCATCGAGATTGTAGGCGAAAATCGTTTGGCTGACGTTGGGCTTGAAAATCCCGCCTTCGACCGGGGATATCTTCAGCGCAATACCGCCAGAGACTGGGTCGCGTCGGAACGTCTCGCTGTATGATGTATCCTTCGTAATGGTGTTTTGCGCGCTGATGCTGCCGCCGACGGACCAGAGGTAGATGGGCTCATCGCACTGGTTCGTTACGATTGCGCGGCCAACGGCTTGGACACCGGCGATGAAGGCGACGAGAGCGAGTGCATTGAAGAGCATTGTGTGTATCTTTAGCGAGTGACGTAGCGAATGTGGTGATTAAATTAATTCAAAGTATTGCCTTTTGCTGTATTCACTGGCCCGTCGCGACGAGCCGTTGTCTTTATATCATTCGAGCAAAGCCGCAGGTGACCACCCGCAACATTTCAAGGCACGCCACATCATCTCGCGACAAGACTCCAAGGGAAGCAGCATTGCACCTCTGTGCGCCAAGGTGGTGCACAGAAACGAGGTTTTCCTATTGATTTCGTGATGGCGGCTGAAGTCATTGGCCAGCTATTTTCAGCCCCGGCGATCTGCGCGGGGGATACGAAGGCCAATCACTCTTGTCTTACACTCTCTCGCAGGACATTCGTTCTTCTGGTCAGCTGGTATCGTGCGTGTCGAATCTCACGGCTGCAAGCCTGAAAGCTGGCGTTCCCGTGATTAGAGAGGTTCGTGTTGGCTAGGGGGAGAACTGGGTTAACATGGTTGTGGATGCTGAGGTGATGCACACATCTCAGTACGCAGTGTATCAATTTGGATATAAAGCTGCAGAATGATGATATTGGGTGCACCTGACGGTAAAAACAGACCTTGGGATTATTGCAAGAGAAGCGCTATTTTGAGGATAACGTGAGTCTTCGAAGAGTGAAGAATCATTATTCATTGATTTTGATCATCATGGTAGACTTGGCCTGCGTGAGTGCAATTCGCATTCATCGTATTGGGATATCTCCATTCTATCACACAACTTGATCCGTAGGGTACAAAGGCAATAGATGTGAATTTTGGCCAGCATAAGAAACCAATACGGGACCGGACTATCGTATGGTCTCATGTAAGCTGAGGAATTCCAACTCAGCGCCCTTGCAGAACAATGGCGGTTCACGCTTATCCCAGCGTTCAGAAAGCATCAATTCATGCGACGGAATTCAATCGTTACAGTAGCGTGATACAGCGCAGCTGCACTGTCGTAACCAATTCTCGGGTCCTCAGTAGGGAAGAGACTGCTCATTCAATAGCTATCATATCATGCGACCAGAAGGTTTTACTATATAAAAAGTCGATTGAAACGCTAGCGTTTTGACCCCTTCAACGAAATCATCTAAATCCGCCCCAAATATGTCTTCCTATGGCGTATACCCCAGCGACATTGATTATTTGATATGCAGTACGTGCAAAACTGAGACGTTCGCGTGGATAGCGGAGGTATTTTCATGTTCGCAGTGCGGGAACACTAAATTCATATCTCCTCCGTTTTCCAAGTGCAAGAACGAGAGCGGCTGGGTGCAGGAGAAGTGTGGAAACAAACCCCCAGAAGGCGACAAGAGGCAACTAGACGAACAAGTAGAGTTGAATGCGAGAAAGCGTAGTCGGTGGTCAGGCAATGAACTGGAGAGCTAAAGGTTTATGGAAACACATCATAAGATTAACTGAACACTAAACGATATTGAGAAAAAGATTGTGATAATGAGATACCATACCTGCGCCACCTAAATACCAACACCTTGACTTGGAAGCAAACAAAAAATGCCACCCCTTAGGAAAAGGTCAAGTACGGCTATGCGCCCGCTCACCAGCAACGCCAGCCATAAATCCATTACAAAAGAAATTCCACGCATAGTATACCAAACTTCCTACCACCAAACCATTACGCCTTGACATTTTCCTTTTTCTTGAAACGCAACTTCTTTGCAAAAGATCCAAATCCACTTCCCGTTTTCTCAATCTTCTTCGTCTCCTCGACCTTGGTCTTTCCCTTCTCCCCCCACGGATTCTGGTTCTCCTTCTCCAGCTGTCTCTTCCGCTCAGCAGCAAGCAGCCCAACTTGCTCCACAAACACACTCTTGTCGATCATATCTTCAACCCTGACTCTGAACCCTTCTTCTTGGTCAAGGATCGAGGCGACTTGAGCCAAGCCCATGATGTCGCCGCCAAGTTGGAAGAAGTCGGAGCCTAGCTCGATGGCAACGGGCGCGCCGTGCTCGTCATGGAGTATCTGTTCCCATGCAGAGCGAAGCGTAGTAGCTAGAGTGTTTGTCTCGTGTTTCGAAAGACCGGTATCGCTTGGTAGCGCGACAACTTGTTTATCGGTCGACTTCTTTCGCATCTTGTCCGAGTTCACCGTTGTGGAGCTTTGCGAACTAAGCTCGGATGGGGAAGGCAGAAGGGTGTGTGGGTCCTCAGAAAAGGTGGCCACATTCGTGCAAAGCATCTCGAATACATGCTGAGCATAATCTGCTGTAATGGTGCTGTTTGGAGCATATGTCAAAGTGACTTCCAGTCGACTACCTCCTCGCGAGGTCGAGTGAATCGAAAAGTCTGCAAAGTCTTCCTGCGAGCCAACGGCACCTACATTGAACTCGATGCCGCCAAGTTGCATCGTAGGCTTTTCGGATTGGATGTTTTGGTCGTGCTGCAGGACGCTAGAAAAGTTGGTCCAGTCAGGCCATTCCGTGCAGTGCCTAGTGATCTCTCGGAATCCAAGAGATTCGTAAGGCATGTTCGAGATTTGTTGCTCTTGGATGTAGTTGAGGAGATCGATGACAGACCACTCTGGCCTGTAAACCACTCGAACTGGTACCATATTCAGGCAGGGACCAACAATGCTTTCGACGTTGGCAACGCCACCATTTCGACCTGAAATGACATGGCCAAAGACAATGTCCGATTTACTAGCAATGCGAGCTAGCGTTGCTGCCCAGGCAGCTTTGACCACAGTCGCGGCGGTGATGTTGAGGCGCAACAACGTTGGTACGACTAGACTTCTTTCGAGAGTGATGGTGCGGCCAGCGGAGCGTTGGTAGTTGGGGCCGAATCGATTCACGATCTCTGTCATTTTAGACCCACGGAGAACTTCTCTCCAATGATCGTGAGCACCTGCAACTGTCTTGGCCGATTCTCTCACAAAGTTACCGAAGCTGGGAGCGGAGGAGACTGGAAGGCCATTGTAGCCATCCTGAAGTGCGCCGAGAATCTTTGACATGCACACTCCGTCGTACTGAGCGTGTGATAGACGCATGAATATTCGGTAGCGACCCGTTTGCTTCTGTTTGGCAATGGTGAATTGAATAAAAGCTTCACCAAGCCGTGGGCCGTGTTCACGATCTCCTTGTCGCAGGTTGGTTGTAAATGTCTCCAGGTCATCATCAGTTTGTACGAAATTGAAGTCGGGTTGAAGCTTCCTGAGCACGACTTGAAGGAACCGATCACCATAAGGCACAAATACTGTGCGTAGGATGTCGAATGCCTGCACCATCCGGAAAGCAGCTTGCTTCAACTTTCGTAGGTCCAAGGGCCCATCGCCATCAAGGAAGAAGTAGTTGAGCATCCATTTTGATTCGAGAAGAGTGCCAGTGATCGCGAGAGATTGGAAGTCTGTGACCGGGAGAACATCCGAGATGCCACCCTTGAAGACCTGAACCTTGGATATGACGCTGTCGACATTCGGATCGCCCAGCAGTGAAACAGGCTTCGGAGTTCCCGCTGTTTCTTCTTCGATTGTTTGCGGAACCTGAGATCTTTGGCTGCCCCTACGTTGCGCTTGAGGTCTTTGCAATTGTGGACCGGGGTTGAAGCCATGCCATCTCTTGGTTGTCTGATCACCTTTTCCTAGCTCCTCTGCTGGGGTGTCGCTGACAGCAACACTTTTGCTGTCATCCGCGCGATATTCAGAAACCATCGACTGGAAGTCCTCCCATAACGAGGAAGCTCTTCTTGAGAGTCGAAGGTTTGGTCTCGACGGGCCACCGATGTCTTTGCCCGTGACCGATTCCCCGCCTGCTCGGGACATGACTTCATCGAGGACTTCTCCAGCCACACGAACAACCTTTTGAACGATAAGCAAAAGTCAATCAATTAACGACTCTGGGATACTTACTCGAGCCATGTCTGCGAAAGTGGGGTTTTTGAAAACGTCGGCAACTGTCATGGACAACCCTTCCTCTCTTGCAGCACCAACCAAACGCATTGCAATAATACTGTCTCCGCCCAGTTGCTGCAGCATTTGTTAGTTTGGGTTTACCACCAGACTTCTGGTACTTACGAAGAAGCTATCATCGTGGTCAATGGTTTCCTCCACCATCTCTAATAGCTCACTCCACAAACCAAGTAATTTCTTCTCCACAAAATCAGGCGCAATTTTGTTCGAGCTTTCCGTAGCTAGTACGCCTACTGCAGCTACCATATCGGCAGCAGTCTGAATTCTGCTCTCTGCATCGCTTGTGGTGCTCATGCGACGAGACCTAGTTGAGCCGCGAATTGAGGCTGTGTCCAAGTTTGGCCGTCCTCGCATCGACTGTGATGCTCTTCGAGCAAGAACTCCTGTCATCTGATTTGTCATCTGGTCGATAGTGCTCGAAGTCGGTTCCGTCGGAAGCTTATTTTTTGCAACTATTTGATCAACGATTTGCGGGACCATTTCGCTGACAATGGACCGAATGAGGTTGCTCCAGTCTGGAGTACCCGGAGCCATAGTTGGTGTTGGGGTCAAGTCCGGGAAGGTGATTCTCGGCGTGCGAGGAGGTGAGGTTGAGGAGTTGGAGGTACTGGAGCGGGACCGGAGAATGGAAGGGCGCTGCTTTGGTAGTGCAAGATGTTCCACATTCGCCCTCGCAGGCTTTTCTTTGATGATATTGTCAAGAGCTCCGATTGTTTGCCTCGTGTCCGCGAGCATCTGGGTCAAAATTTTCGCCATCATGTTCGAGACGTTCTTCGCCTCGCCCTCGCTCACACAATCATTCCAGTAGGTGAACCTTACAGCCTCGTCGTTACGCGTAGCATCGATATTAACTGTGATGGAGAATTCGCTCGGGTCATGGCCATCGATCTGCTCAAAGTCTATTCCAGCTTCTTCTTGGGATTGGGCCTCTGTCGCAACACGGTTTTGGATCGATACGGCAGTGTTGAACAGCGACTTCCCTGAAAGTCCAAGGTCATGCTGAAACTGAGCCAAGGAACAATGCTGGTAGGGCATAGAATCAATGAAGTTGGTCTGTACTTTCTCAACCACATCGAGCAGGGATGTCTTCGTAGTGACGACTAGACGCGAGACTAACATGTTGATGAAAGCCCCAACGGCGTTCTCGACCCCGTCTAGTGGAATATTCCGACCGGATGTCAGATACCCATAGCAAACGTCCGAGGAGTTGGTGTAGGAGCGCAAGATTAGTGCCCATGAAGCGAGCAAGATATTGGCGAAAGTAACGTTGTTTTTCTCAGCAAGAGAATGAAGTTCTGCAAATCGGTCGAACTTCAGATCCAGGGAACGCAATGACCGCTGTCTACTTGCATCGGACGGCGATACTGGGAAGTAGCACGGACGGACGCCGTTAAGAGTTTCTCTCCAGTATGCAATCGCATCATTGGCGGGGATGCCGCGTAGGTATTTGATGTAGTCGCTGTACAGCGGACCGTCGTCATCGCTAAGAACCCCCTCGTATGCCTGTTGCAAGTCGCGCCCGATAATTGCGAGCGATCCACCATCAATGACTGCATGGTTCACGATGATCTTGACCACAATTCGGCCCGATTTTGTCTGGATGATGGCAGCCTGGTGGGGAAGGCTTGGTTTCTTCTTTCCGTTAAGATCTCCATATCGGATGGAATTGAGCTTGGCGGTCAACTCGGTATCATCGCAGGCATATGTGACAAGACCGGTTTCCACACTTCTAACAACAACCTGATCGAATACGCCACCCTTGCAAACGCTGTCGACGAAAACTGTGCGCAAAGCAGAGTGTCGATCAACAACCTTCTTCCATGCTTCAGCGACCTTCACGGCATGGACTGAGCCTCGACTGGACTTGACTTCGAAGCTTGTAGATGACCAGTACGAATCAGGGTCCTTGATTTGACTGAGAATCATTCCATCCTGGATGGAAGAGCAGGGGTAGATATCCTCGACTTGGTCGTATGAAGAAATACCTATCGAGGAAAGCGACTTAATCACACGGTCAAGGCGGCCGTATGATTCCAATGGTAACAACGGGAAGTCTGCCATAGTAGGCTGAGGCGATTTGATCTTGGCAAGTTCGGCCACAATCTCCTCCATTGTACGTTGACATTCGGCAATCCATCGTCGAATTCCCTTTTGGTTCCTCATCCAGCGGTTGTACATGAAACCGAACTGAATCTGACCTTGAGAAACGGAAGCAGAAATTTCGAATAGGGCCATTCGAGCAGTTTTAGCTCCGACATCAGAAGTCTCATCCTCTTCATCTTCGCCAAATTGAACTTGTTTGAAGAAGGAGCCGTCATCATCTTGGTACTGCTGTTTACCCAAATAGTTGAATAGAATCTCCATCGGTGCATGGCCTGCAAAACGTTCTTTTCCATCTTCGGTGAGAAATCGGTGTGCAAAGTAGGGTCGACCATTATCGGTGATAGCTCTTCTTAAATCCTTGACCTGGCGAACTGTATGTACGACGTCGTCCTCATCTTCGCTAATAGGTACAGTGATGGGATACAATGTCGTGAACCAGCCCACAGTCCTGGAAAGATCGATGTTGCTGGCATCCCAGACTTCTCGGCCATGTGATTCGTTGAACACGGTCGGAGCCTTTCGGGTGATAAAAACACGTGAGAAGGAATGGACTATCGCTGACAAGAGGAGGTCGACGATATCTGTTCGAAGTGCTTCGTGATTGTCGAGTGCCATGGCCGAGGTATCGGCATCGATGCAGAATTCATCTCGTTCGACATCTCCATAAAGGTTCTGGCGTTTGTCCATGCCCCAAAACGCTAGGTCGGCAGGCTCTACGGGGAGCGTCTTCTTCTTCATGGCTTCTACTTGAACGGGGTTGAGGGCGTGCGCTGCCTGATGATCGCACCAGGTCTGGAAAGGACACCCCCTCTGCAGTCTTGGAACAGATCTAGAGGTGAGGCCCTCTTCCAAATCGTTCAGAATGATACCCCAGCTAACAACATCAATCACGAGATGATGTGCAGCCATGGAGATGATTTGCTTGCCGTCGGTGCTAGTGAACAGGTCCACGGAAAATACCGGACCATTGAAGATGTTCAAACTTTTCTGAGTTGCAGATATGGTCGATGCCATGCCCGCTGCGTCGGTGTTATCGTGAGTAGTGAAAGCGTATGCATTCACCACGTCGCCAAGTACGAACTGTTGCCACTCTCCCCCACTAGCTCTCGAGTAACGTGCCCGAAGCATTGAGTGACAGCTGACAATGGAGTCAAGCGTTTGTTTGACTGTATGTACGTCTACAACGCGAGCGATCTGGAGTGTAGAAGATTGATTGAAGTGTGATGCGCCTTCGACGTTGCTGTTCTGGAAGTAGAATTGCTGAATGGGTGACAAAGCAAATGGACTGTCGACTTTTTCCTTTTCCGTATTCGTGTCGATGATTGAGCTCACATTCTCGGCGAGGTGTGCAAGCGACTTCGCACGTAGGACTTGATTCAGTGTCAGGTGAATACCTTCGCTCCTGCACTTCGCCAGCAAGTGCATTGCAGTAATGGAATCGCCACCTAAGGAGAGCCAAGATCGACTTGGCTTGACATCGCTCTCAGGTACGTTTAGCACCTTGGCCCATATCTTTTGAAGTGTCAAAGTCGCCGTGGTGGTAGGTTTACTCGCTTCTTCGCGGCTCTCCATATCTCGGATGCGCTGATAGGTACTTTCTGCCATTGTTTCGAGCCAAGCACCAACTTGCTTCTTATCCAATTTTGTTGACGCCAGGGAAGGAATCCAAGGCACTGCGATCCAAATTGAAGGCACCATGTATGCTGGCACCAAATCCGCTAGCCTTTCCCGAGCGCGACTGATCTTCAAGGAAGCTTGAGAGTCTACAAGCAGTGTGTCCCATGGCTGATCCGCGTGTTCGGTCTCCATAGGAGGGGATTGGAGACCAATGACAGCAGTGAGCTTTCGTTCGCATGGTCCCCTATTAGGTAGATGAACAATTACTTGATGAATGTTCTCATCAGTATGAAGGTGATGTTCGATTTCACCAAGTTCGATTCGCTGACCTGCCAACTTGACTTGATTATCCTTTCGTCCAATATAGCGTATGGACCCGTTCGATGCATATTGAACAAGGTCGCCGGTACGGTAAATGCGGGTTGCAGAACTGGTCGAGAAATCCTTCATGAATGTAGGACTTTGGATGAAAGATTCGGCGGTCCTTTCTGGATCGTTAAGATACTCTCTGGCCAGAAGTGGTCCTTCGATACACAGCTCGGCGGTTGCGCCAACAGCGGCCAACACATTGGGATCGTTTGGATGAGTTAACCAGGCCTTTCCACTTTGAAGCATGTGACCAATATTTGAGGGATCTCTTTGGACGGACACCTGATCGTTCGTAACAGCGAAGACAGCTCCTTCGGTGGGACCGTATCCGTTCTCGAGTTGTAAGCCAGACGCGAACTTGTCAACAACTTCAGAGGTTACAGCTTCGCCACCAGCAACCAATGTCTCCAAGGTAGGGACAGCCCCAGGACCATCAAGCGTACTAGCGACCGAAGGTGTCAAAAAGGCCCACGTTGCCTCAAGAGAAGTAATAGCGGATGCGAGATCTGTCGTACGTTGCTCTTCTGATGGTACGCATATTCTTGCGCCACAGGTTAAGACCGTGAGAGTTTCGCTGACGGAGACGTCGAAAAGATAGGAACAAAATTGGAATACTTTCGACGATGGTTTCATGTGAAGACCTTTGCATATTGCAGCAGAACTTGATGCGATGCTGCGATGCTCCATGACTACTCCTTTCGGGACACCAGTGCTTCCGGAGGTGAATATGACGTAGCATGTGTTGTGACTCTGGGCGCGCAATGTGATAACGCCTTCGCAAGCAGGCAGTCGCTGGATGGTTTCCGCGCTTACACTGAAGACATGCTCGACCAGCTTTGTGAAGCGTTCCTCATAGCTTGAGGAACACAAAACAATCGTCGCTTTGCATGATTGAATTATCTGTCTTAGTCTCGCCTCGGGATATTCAGGTGAAAGTGGTACGTAAGCTGCGCCTGCAATCAGGATGCCCATGATCCCGACGATTGCCCACCGAGACTTATCCAGGCAAATTGGGACAAGTGTCTCGGGGCCGGCACCGAGCTTGATCAGCTCTTGTGCAAGCTGAGACGCGCGCTCTCGGAGTTCAGCGTATGTGAATTCACCGTCGAAAGCGGTAACAGCAATCGCGTTGGGCTGAGAGTCCACTTGCTTGAAGAACAAAGCCGGGATTGTATCTTCCACCACGACGGGCTCATACGCATTCCACTTTTGCACGAGCTCCTTGTCTTTATCACCGAAGATGCTGATGTTGCGAACATCGCTGACTGTGTTGAGTTGAGTGAAAATAGACTCGAACTGGTACAGAATGCGCTGAACCTCCCAGCCTGAGATGGTGTTGGCATCATGATGTGCAAGGACCTCAGTTGCCGAGGACCCCATTTTGCATTCGATCACCAAAGGATATGTAAAGAAATTGCTTTGTTCGCCGTTGTCGTAAACCGACCACATTGAGTCGGAAAGCTCCTCATTTTCAGACTGGACAACGAGCAAGTTTTGAAAGTTGCACACGGAGGCCAAATCCTCACTGAGTCGTCCAATCTCTGACAAGCCGTGATGCTGATACGGGATGCGATCTGTAACGCTCGTTGAGATCGTTTTGAGGAGATTCGCAACGGTGGTTCCACGGTCAATCTTGATCCTGGTTGGCACAGTTGTCAGGGTAGGACCACAAACATCAGTAATACCCGATACAGCGATGTCTCGACCGGCAAGCGTTTCCCCGAAGACAATGTCGTCGCTGCCGGTGTAAGCAGCAACAAGAAGAGCCCAGGCGGCCCTGATGTTGTTTGAAGGAGTAACATCGGAGTTCTTCTGAGGGGAAAGCTTGATGGTGTGTTGTACTGTCTGTCCATTTGGCGAGCCGACCGAAGCTGAATGGAGCTGTTGCGGGAATTGGTATGGAACAGCTCCGGCAAGGGAGTCTTTCCAAAATTTGACGGAGGCATTATGATCAGTATCCACAAGATGCTTAATGAACTTCGTGTATGGAGTCTGTGTGGAGCCTGAAGTCTCTCCTTGGTAAATCTGCTGCACTCGCTGGAGCATCAAGTAGATACTCCATCCATCGTACAGTGAGTGATGCAGAGTCCAAACGAAGTATACCTGGTTGGATTTGGTCTTGACGATAGTGTAGGATGACAGTTGACCTCCAAGGTGGGAGGGTATCCTCGTAGCCTCTTTTTCGGTCTCTTGGAGCGATGAGGATTCTTGCCAAGAGATTGTGTCCTCGCGTAGAACCGCCTGGACTAGAGCACCAGATTGGAGCTGGACAATGCGAGTGCGAAGGATGTCGATTTCTTGGACGGCTTTCTCCCATGCAGCTTTGAATTTGACAAGATCAATGGATTTTGGAAGTGCCAAAACGTGCTGGGCAACATAAGCTCCGGCTTGCTTGATGGAAAGTGTGATGAGAGCTTCTTGGAGTGGGCTTGTTGGATATATATCCTGGATCTGATCCTGTCCCACGACGCAGCATTGCGAAACCTGGTCAATGGCTTCTTTCTTACTAAGAGGTGCACGTAGAAGTTCAAAGGGCTCTGCTGCCTTCTCTGGTTTGACAGTCTTACCAGAACGGGCTCCAATTGCGGCAAGATCTGAGAGTTTGGGATTCTTAAAAATGTCGATGAACGATAGGTCCAGCTTTTCGGCCTGAACACCTGCAACAAGTCGCATTGCTGAGATGGAATCTCCACCAAGACGCTTATTTTTGTCAGCTATCGTCCAATTTAGAGCTAGTGGCTGATCACTTACAACAAAACTATCATCTATGCCAACGGAAGAAGCGGGCAAATTCAACACAGCGCAAACACATTTGTGGATCTTCTTCTCGGCTTCGGTAGTCGCTTGCTTCTTGTTGACCATGCTTGTCAGCCGGTATGTTGCCATGACCTCGCGGTCCAGATTCTGTGCAAGATTACGCAGGCGATTGCGGTCGAGCTTTCCTGCAGAAGTCCAGGGCATCTTGGTTACTGGTATGAAAATCGAGGGAATCATGTATGACGGCAAAGATCCAGCAAGTCCATTTTCTGTCGCTTTGCACATGTTGCGAAGCTCATCGTCCATGGAGCGAAGTAATTCGTCGGCGGCTTGGATGTCTGTCGACACAGGTTGCACCGTTTCTCCATTTTCAGTAAATTGATCTTGCACGACCGCAAAGAACACAGCCAAAGCTTTCGCAGAACTTCGAGTCGAAGGAGCAACAAGTTCCACGGCGGACTGAACGTTCTCGGGGAAGTTTTTGCTGACATGGAATTCGATCTCGCCAAGTTCGATTCGCTGGCCGTTGAGCTTGATCTGTGTGTCTTTACGCCCAATGTAGCTGACAGAGCCATCCGAGTTGTATCTGACGAGATCTCCAGATTTGTACATGCGCGAAATCTCAGCGAGTTTTCCTTCCGAAGCAAGTTTCACGGCCCAGGCGGGCTCGGCAATAAAGGCTTTCGCTGTCTTGGCCTCATCATTGAGATAGCCACGGGCGACCGTAGGGCCCTCAATGACAAGCTCACCAACACTTCCGAGGGGCATCAACTTATCATGATTTCGAGGATGAACAACCCAAAGTCGGCATCCAGATGCGAAACCGATGGTCCCGGGTTCCGTCTCAATGACCTTGTGGTCTAGAGTAGATTTGTAGCCAGTTGCAGCGACTACCGCAGTTTCAGTGGGACCATAAGCTGCGCAACATTAGATTTACCCATAATTGACACAGTTTGATTACTTACCGTTGATGAAACAAGCATGGTTGCCCCATTTCTTGATGATATGACCAGGTAAAGCTTCGCCACCTGCCACTAGAGTCTTCAGACAGGGAACACGCTCTGGCTCTATTGTTCCAAGCACTGATGGGGTCAGCAGCGACCAATTCGCCTTCAGCTTTCGAATGGCGCCCGCAGAGTTGTTCATGCGGTCGTCTTCACTCGGTACACACACTGTTGCACCAACAGTGAGTGCTGAAAGAATCTCAATGCAGCTAGCATCGAAAGTGTAGGAGGCAAATTGGAAGGTTCGGGATGTAGCATTGATATGCATGCGACGAGTGAAGGCTGCTGCGCTTGTACAGAAGGCTGCATGAGGGATGATTGTACCCTTGGGTTTTCCAGTCGTACCAGATGTAAACAGGCAATATGCTGCGTTGTCTGGGGTGCAGTTTGGTGTTGGCTTCGATCCAGACGGCAATGACAGCTTCTTGAAGGCTCGCTGGTCAATGATGAGCGGCTTAGCTGCAACTTCACTCGCTTTCGCGTGATGACCGCGAGAGCAAAGTACAACCTTGGCGCCCACATCGGTAATAAGTTCTTGAAGACGCGTTTGCGGATGCTTTGGATCGAGCGGAACATATGCGCCACCTGCTTTCATGATTGCTATCATGCTGACAATCGCCCATGAGGATTTGTCGAAGAGAATGGGAACGAACGTCTCCGTAGTGACACCTACGCTCTGGAGGTGAGCAGCAAGCTGGTCTGTAATTTTGTCGAACTCTTGGTAGGAGAAAGTTCCATCCCAACCCTCGACGGCTTTGGTGGTGCGTGGCCGTGATAAGGCTTGGTCATGGATGACATCGTGTACGCAACGCCGAATTGGAGGAGGAAGCTCGCTATTCCATTCCATGATTTGTTGTAGGCTCCCGGAAGTGAAAACATCCAGTTTACCGACCGTGAAATCTTCTTCCCCGTGATTAACGATATCATGCAGGATCTTCTCAAAAGTGTCTGCCATGTTTTGCGCCTGCGCTTGGCAAATTTTGTCCTCCCAGAAACCAAAATCGACCGATATGGTCTTGTCCGACACGTCGGCGTTGACAGTAACGGCATACTCTCCAGGATCAGCAGCTTCCATGTTTTCGAAAGTCAAGGCAGTATTTTCAGGATCGCTTTGGATCGATCGTCGCTGGAAAGTGAATGCTGTGTTGAAAAGAGCAGGTAGTTGCAGCTCATGTTGGACATCAGCAAGTGAGCAGCTTTGATGTGACAAAGCATCGGCTGACCCAGTCTGGAGCGCTTCAAGGAGACTTTTGATTGTCGTCTCATCGGAAAATTGAAGTCGAGCAATGAGCATGTTGACAAAGCATCCCACTGCCTCATCAATTCCCTTCACTGGAACATCTCGCCCTGACGCAACGAGCCCGAATGATACGTCAGAAGCTCCAACAAAGCAATGAAGCGTGAGAGCCCAAGCAAGCTGAAGAACATTGGAAAGAGTGACACCGTTCTGTTTGCAGAAGGATTGAATCTTGTCAGTGCCTTCAACTTCAATGTCGATGGAAGAAGGCTCATGGGGGCCAGACTTTCCATCATTGAGGTTGGGAAAGAAACAAGGCTCTACTCCAGACAGATAGTTCTTCCAGTACGCAAGATCAGCATCTCGGGAGCTGGACAGAATGAAGGCAATGTAATCTGAGTAAAGAGGCCCAGAGTCCGCACGAGATAGCTTCCTGTCATACGCACGAGCGAGATCACCGAGAATGTTGGCGATCGAAGTGCCATCGTTGATAGCGTGGCTCAACTCCAACTTGACCCAAGTCTTGTTGGACTTGGTCGTGCAGATGCTCATACGATGGGGTGGTGCAGCCTCGCGACAGTCGATCGATGGCTGTTGACGGAGCATCTCTGCGACGGTGCCATCTTCGCAATCTGTGAAGAACTGAACCCTGCCAGCTTTCTCTTTGAAGACGATCTGGTCTTTCGAACCAGTTTTAGCGAGAGCGTCTACAAAGATAGTTCGCAGTGCCGGATGTCGATGCACTACAATTTGCCAAGCTTCTGCCAGTCTGCGCGGCTCGACCCTTTGATTTGGACTTGTAGACTGCACCTCGAAGATACTGTGGTACATGTACAAGTCGGGATTTCTTGATTGGGTTAAGAGAAGCCCTTGTTGCATAGGCGAAGCAGGGTAGATGTCCTCAACATCCTCAATCTTTGCACCTGGAGGCAGGACTGCAGTAACTCTGGAGATGCCGTTGTAGAGAAGAGGAAGGCGTTTGAAGTTACTCAGGGAGGCTTCGGGCCGAACTTGCAATAACTCATCAACCGCATTGATCAGCGTCTGTTGACACTGTTTGATCCAAGCTTTGATTTCCAGTTGGTGTTTCATATGTTGATTCCAACCAAACGACAATTTAATGGCGCCCTGAGAAATGGCTGCCGTGATATCGAAAAGCGCCAGGCGGGGAACGTCGTCCCCAATCTCTTTGGAGTCCACCTCTGGGAGAGGGTGGAGTAAGGCGTCTTTGCGATCAACGTTTTGAAGCTTTCCAAGGTAATTGAACACAGCCTCAGCAGGCCAATGACTGGCAAATCGTTCTTGGCCTATGTGAAGTTAGATCGAATGCAATTTAGTGTGATTGGTGAATAGCACACCTTCTGGGACAAGATTCTTGTAGGCAAAGTATGGTCGGCCCTTGCCAGGGGTGCGATCTCTCATGTCCTTCACCCATCGTATGGTACTGATCAGATCTGTCTTCTCGTCGGAGGGAATAGGAAGATGAATAGGAGTGAGAGTCGAAAACCATCCGATGGTGCGCGAAAGGTCTTGCCTGGCGTTGAATGGCTCGCGACCATGACCTTCATTGTGAATGGTGATAGTAGTCCTGTTATTGAACACATTTCGGAACGACTCAAGAAGCGCTGCAACGAGAATATCGAGGATTTCGGTAGCTAAGGCTTCTTGAGCTCCCAAAAGAAGCATTGTGTCTCTCGGACCCAATAGGAAACTGTCCTCGATGACATCTCCGCTCAAATTGCGTCGGTTTTGCATACCCCAGTAATCGAGATCGGCAGCCGGGATGTCGGTGAGAGGGAATGCTTTCCTTGAGTTTTCCTGTGCTGCTTGCATAGACTGTTGTTGCAACCATGCATGATATGGAAGGCTTTGAGGAAGAGGTTTGATGCCGTTGAGGAGATTTTGAAGATCCTCGAGCAGGATACCCCAAGAGACCACATCGATAATCAAGTGGTGCGCAACAATTGCAATGGCTTGCGAGAATGTATCATCGACGTCGAACACATCGATAGCAAAGGTTGGGCCATGGTTGATATTCAAGGTGGCCTGGCTGTTGTCGATGATAGGTCGTAGCACCGAGTCATTTGCAGCCTGCACGCGATGCTGGCGTAGCCTGAAGGAGCTATTCGTATCTTTTTCCACCCTCTGACGCCAAATACCAGAACCGTCTTTCGTGAACCTTGCGCGAAGCATTGGATGAATAGTAACCAAAGCAGTGAGCGCAGCTTTAATTTCGTTGAAGTCGAAGTTGCGAGAAAGACGGAAGATTTCCGTCTGATTGAAATGGTTGTATGCATCTCCGACGGTATTGAAGAAGACTCTTTGGATAGGAGACAGATCAAATGGCGAGTTGAACTCTTTTGCCTCGGGAACAGACGACTCAACTTCTTGAGATACATCCACTGCCGCTGCCAGCGCTGTGATGGACTTAGATCGAATGATGTCCTGCACGCTAATGGCAAAACCTTGTGCCCGACATTGCGATGATACTTGCATAGCAGCAATTGAATCGCCACCAAGATGCAGAAACGACTGGTTGAGGCGTATGTCTTCGGGGCCCAAGTTGAGAACGTTGGCAAAGATAGACTGAATTTTGCGTTCCACAGTACTTGCACCTTCCTGTGGAGCTTCCAAGCCGACAATTGATATTGTGCGATATGTAGCCGTGTCCATTTGTTCGAGCCACTGAACCATACGCCTGCGGTCTGTCTTGCCGGATGGCATCAACGGAAAGTACTCAATGGCGACCCAGAGGGAAGGTATCATGTAAGCAGGAAGACGCTCACACAGATTGTTCCGTATGGTACTGATATTGAGTGAAGCAGTCTCTTGGGGCAGGATCCGCAAGTCGGCACCACTTGTTGATGACCGTGTGTGGTTCTGTATGGAAACGATACCTACGAGCCGTTTTGCACACGGCCCAGTAGTCGGAACAGATGCCAGGGCATTTTGTACCAATTGGTCGTCCATCAAGTGATGTTCGACCTCGGAAAGCTCAAGTCGCTGATTGAACAGTTAGCATGAATTGGTGGAGGATGACCGAGCACAATCGTAGCATAATTGCGTAGAAAGAAAACGCTTCATAACGTACCTGTCCTCGGACCTTGGTCTGCGAATCCTTTCGTCCAAGATACTAGCAATGCAAAATTAGCTTGAAGTAGAATACTGACCTTGGTGTGTTCACATACCAATAGAGTGCCATCTTCGTTGTACTTAACGAGATCACCAGTTTTGTAGAGTCTAAGACTCTGTGTGGTCTTGAAAGCCTCTCCTGACGCCCATTTGACATCATTCACAAAAGACTGCGCCGTCCGCTCTGGGTTATTCAGGTAGCCTGCGCCAACAGCTCCGCCCTCAAGGACAAGCTCTCCGATAGCACCAACCGGAGCAAGCGCATGGTGGTTATCCCTCGCAACAACCCAACCTCGGGAGGTCACAGCCTTGCCAAGATTATTCGGCTTGGTGTGAGTCGTCATGACGTTGGAGGTAGCGATCGCACTGCACTCGGTAGGTCCATAGCCATTGCCGAGTGTCACTCGTTCCGCCCAAGTGAGTAGGTCTTGTTGTGACATTGCCTCGCCGACAAGAACCAGGGTTTTGAGGCCCGGGACCTGTGAAGGCTGCATCATACGCACAACAGTGGGTGTCAATGTCGCCCAGTTGACGTTGAACTTGTTGATCACTCCAACTAGATCATTTGTTCGCGACGCTTGATCGGGAACACAAACTGTTCCGCCGCACATTAGTGTGCTGAAGATTTCGATCAGGCATGCATCGAATGTGTACGAAGCGAACTGCAGGACTCTCGAGAAGGATGAGATGTTCCATGTCGGAGCGAATGCAGTGGAGCTTGTAACCCAATGGGTGTGGTCGATCATTGCGCCCTTTGGCCTTCCGGTCGAGCCTGATGTGTAAAACACATATGCAGGCGAGCTCCCGTGTACCTTCGGAAGAGACTGCATACGCTCAACGTCCTTTCGAGTCGTGTCTTCATTGACAACGAGAGTGCGGGATGGAATAGATTGACATAGAGCCTCATACTGTGGGGAACACAGAAGCAGGGCTGCCTGCAGATCGCCAACGAGTTCCCGCAGTCGTAGAATTGGGGCCTCGAAGTCTAGGGGGACAAAGGCCGCTCCGGCTTTGAGAACAGCCAAGATGGCGATGATGGTCCAGCCAGACTTATCAAAGCACAGCGGCACATATTGCCCAGGTTTCACGCCAAGCGAAATGAGGCGAGAAGCAAGCGCCGTTGCTCGGTCGTCTAGTTCCCGATACGTTACAACACCAGTATCCCATGCGTCTACAGCAGGCGCGGTAGGGCGTGCAACAACTTGGTCTTTGGAGATAACATGATGGATACATCGATCCATAATGTCGACCGGCTTAGCATTCCAGCCAGTGATGGTCTTGTGATCGTTGGCATTCAGAAGCTGAAGGTCGTCCAGTTTGCGATCCAGGTTCTCAGAGGCGTTGAATAGCCCAAGGATGAAGTCAAATTGTTGAACCAAGCGTTTGACAAGCCATGGTTCAATGACACGATCATCAAAGAGGGCTTCAATGTGGACGCTGTTAGACTCAACCTTGGCATTGAAGATGAGTGCGTAGCTGAAGAAGTCTGTTCCAATGGTGTTGGCACTCTCCATATGCCACAATCCACTGTCAGGATCTTGCATCCCATCGCCTGCCTCGATTCCTAGGAAGCTTTGGAAGTCGCAGGCCACAGCTGTCTCTGAGCTCAGTTTCCGGATATGCTGCAATCCAGCGAACTGATATGGCAAAGAGATCGAAGATTGCCTTTGAGTCTCCTTGAGATATTCGTGCACAGACAGGCTACGATTCAATCGTAATCTGACGGGTGCTGTGGTGATGGTTGGGCCGATGATGGCCTCAATGCTACTGACGGCGGCTTCCCTCCCGCTATTCGTTTCTCCCCACAACACGTCGTCAGATCCAGAATACGTTGCCAACAACAAGCCCCATGCGGCACGAATCATCGAAGGTATCGTGACTTCGATATTGGAGTCTCGCGTGATTGAAATGCGGTGCAACAATTGACCGGTTGCTGAGACCCTGTGATCAGGAGTGGGCAGCTGAGGGAACTGAGGAGCAGTCATGTTGTCGAGATTGGTAAGCCAGAAGTCATCTGACTGCTTCTGGTCTAGAGTAGAAAGATATTTGATGAATCGGGAGTAAGGAACAGAGACTGGTAGACTCTGTGTCATGTCGCGATAATACGTTTCGACTTTGCGGAACAACGTTGCCCAGCTCCAGCCGTCATATACGGCGTGATGAGCAGTCCAGACAAAGAAAGGCGCAGTTGTTCCCTCGCCTACGATTGTAAACGTGGTAAGAGGGCCGCCATTCTTTGCAGGTAGTCGTCGAGTTTGTTCAGTGATATCTTGCAGCTGATCCAGAGCCAGCCATTCGACCTCCTCGCGTAGGACAACCTGCAAGAAACCATGTTCCGCGGTATGGATGACGCGAGTACGCAAGATGGCCTCAGATGCGATGACGCCCTTCCATGCTTCCTTGAAGCGAGCGATATCAATATCCGCAGGAAGTCTGTAGATTGGTTGAACAACGTAGGTTCCCGGGTCTTTTGTCGAGAGCGCAACCAGGCCTTCTTGAAGCTTGCTGCAGGGGAATATATCCTCAATGATATCAGGAATGACACCGCACTCAGTCGCAGCGATATCAATGATCCTTTCCCTTGCGTCCTTTGGAATGAGTTCAAAGGGTACCATGTCTGGTTCAGAGTCCGTCGTAAGCTCTTCCGAGGAAAGAAGGATTGCGGTGGCTGCCATGTCAAGCAACTTGGGCTGAGCAAAAACATTGGCTACATTGAGCATGACTCCTTCCTTTCTGGCCGCTGTGACCAGTCGCATAGCGCTGATTGAGTCGCCACCGAGGCGGAAAAAGGAGTCTTCTGCACCGACTGCATCTGCACTCAACTTGAGAACAGATGCCCATAGGCGAGCTAGAGTTGTCTCAGCAGGGCCTGAAGGTGCACGGCCACTCTTTCCTGCCAGGCGATATGGAGTCAAGTCTGACTCGGGGACCGCTGCAGCGAGCTGGCGCAAGACCTTGCGATCAAGCTTGCCGGAGGTTGTCATTGGCATACTCGTTACTGGCATGAACATCGCAGGAACATAGTACACCGGCAGTTCGTTGCCCAAAGCAACCTCGACCTTCTTTGCAATGACGCGCAGAGATTCAGTCATTGCACTAATAGCAGCCGCACTTTCGGTGTCCTCCTTCAGGCACATGAATGCTACAAGTGCCTTTGTGGACTTGCTGTCGTTGAACTTCACCAATTCTACCGCTGATTTTGCACCGGCTGGCAGGTTGAGTCTTAGGTGGTGTTCAATTTCGCCGAGTTCAATGCGTTGGCCATTCAGCTAGTAAAGTTAGAATCATCTTCCCGAAACTCGGTTTCAATATAGGTTTACCTTGACTTGGCTATCCTTCCTGCCCAAGTACATCATCTCGCCGTCCGACGTATACTGAACGAGATCACCAGTACAATAGAACCTACGTCCAGTCGGTCCGGCAGTACGTGCCCACTCTGGGTCCATGATGAAAGCTGCTTGTGTCTTCTCGAGGTCGTTGAGATAGCCGCGACTCAAGATTGGACCCTCGAGCAGTAGTTCTCCCTTACAACCGATTGGCATGAGTCGGTTGCGATTATCTGGGTCCACAACCCACGATACGCATCCAATTGCTTTACCAATATTGGTTGCTTCACCGCCGTCCTTGAAGTCCCTCCAAGCGGAGTTGATCGAGGCTTCACTAGGGCCATACTGACCCATGACGCTCATATGCGGGCTCCAGAGCTCAATCAAGGCCTTGGTAAGCGGTTCAGCGCCAAGACACATACGTTTGAGAGTAGGTACCTCCTCTGGTGTAAGAAGAGCAGCAACCGTCGGTGTAAGATCGACAATGTTGACGTTCAATCTTGAGATCACACCTGCAAGGTCGTTGACACGGTCTGCCTCAGATGGTACACATACACAACCGCCACGCTGGAGCGTTGTAAACATCTCTTCGAGCGAATTGTCAAATGTGTACGAGGCGAATTGAAGCATTCTCGAGCCAGGACCAAGACCAATCTTGGATCCATGAGCCTCTGCACTGCTGACGATGGCTGAATGCTCCAGCACAACACCTTTCGGGCGGCCTGTACTTCCACTCGTAAAAATTACGAAGACGGGATTGTTTGGTTGTACAATTGTGCAAGCAGGACCATCGACTGAAGGAAGTCCATCCAAGAACGTAGAGTCAACAATGACTACGTTAGGAACAAGTCCATCGAACTTCTCGGCGCGCGTAGATGTTGTCAAAACGAGTTTGGCGCTAGCATCTTCGAGACGAGTCTGTAGTGCTGGCTTCGGATGGGTGGCGTCGAGGGGAACTGCAGCTCCGCCGGCTTTGAGCACCGACAACATTGCCACGACCGCGAACACACTCTTATCAAAGCATGTTGGAACGAATACTTCGGGACCAACGCCTAAGCTCACCAGGTGATGTGCTAGGCGATTGGTCACGGCGTCCAACTCGGCGTATGTGTACGCGCCATCGAAGGCGAAAATTGCGGGTGCATCAGGTTGGGATGCAACGAATTTCGCGAACCTGTGGTGAACACATTCGTTGATGGTTGCAGGCATGACGTTCCACCCATGGATCGTTCGCATATGAGATGGACTCAAATGATCCAACGCGGATATACGTCGCTTAGCATTGAACACGATGTTTTCAAGAGCCCTGGCAAATGTGCTGGCAATGTTGCCCGCCTGCACCGCAGAACAATGATCAGTCCAGTAATCAAGATCAACTGCTGCTGTTTCGTCCCCAACTTCGATGTTGACACTGACAGGGTATCTGCGAATTCAAGGTTAGAAATCAAATTCCTCTCTTTGTGGAGATAATGTCTTACTCGGTGGGATCATAGATAGGACGAGTTTCAAGGATTTGAACGCGTGAAGTATCCTTAGGTGGCTCTTGAGGCAGACGTCGGTAAGACAGAGCAGTATTGAAGAGACTGGCTCCCGAGAGCCCCAGGGTGTGTTGGACATCAGCCAATGCAATGTGCCGATGTGGCATAGCCTCCATGTAGTCTCGCTGCACATCCTGAAGAATATCAAGCAGGCAGCGTGAGCCATCGTTGAGCTTCACGCGGCAAACCAAGGTGTTGATGATTGGGCCAGCCATGTTCTCCACACCATGGACCTCATCTGAGTCTCGAGCAGAGGTCAGGTACCCGAAGGTAACATCGTCACTTCCGATGTAGCAACTCAGTGTCAGTGCCCATGCTGTGTGGAAAACATTGGACAGCGTGATACCATGGGTATTGCAGAAACCCTGCAAATCTGAGAGCTTTAGGCTAGTCATGTCCATACGGATAGAGACAAGCTCCTTTTCAACAGACTTCCCGTCATTGAGAACTGGGAAAGAACAGACTTCGCTGCCACCAAGATAGGACTTCCAGAACTCAAGGCTAGCATCTTGGGGCTGTTTCAGTAACCAAGCGATGTAATCGCTATATGGAGGACCGTCAGGCCGCAATTGACCCTCGCAGGCCTTACGGAGATCACTGACGAGCATGCTCATCGAGTGACCGTCCATAATTGCGTGGCTGATCTCTAGAGAGCAGAACATTCGCTTGTCCGCAGTGGTGCAAATGGTGAATCGGTGATTTGGGCATTGTCCGTTGTTGTAACTAATCGAGCGTTTTTCCTCGATGAGCTTGATAGCTTCCGCTTCATCTTTGCATGTCAAATGAACGATGTTGGCTTCGATATTTTTGAGCACAACCTGATTGTAAAGGCTATCTTTCGCCCCAACGTTCTCCAAGAAGATGGTGCGCAGTGCCGGATGGCGCTGAACTACCTCACGCCAGGCTGCAGCAACACTCTCCCATTCAAGCGAACCGTTGGGAGCTTGAATTTCGTTGAGAGTGGCAGCAGCGTAAAATCCGGAATCTTTGGTTTGGGACAAGAGGAGACCTTCTTGCATATTTGAGCAAGGATAAACGTCCTCGAGCTCGGTCTCAGGAATTCCCATTGCCGAAAGTCGGTTGAGTAGGGTGTAGAAACTCTCCTCTGTGAGTGATAGCAGGGGAAAGTCGCTCAATGTGGGCTTTGGATCCAAGACACAAAGGCCTTGGATCATTGTTGAGATGGTAGTCTGGCATTCTGAGATCCACTGTTGAACGAGGTCTTGGTGCTGCATGTGACGGTTGAAGGTAAACGCAAACTTCAGATGGCCCTTGAACACAAAAGCGGAGATTTCGAACAATCCCCAGCGGCAGGTATCATGACCGAAGTCCGAGGTTCCACCAGCTTTACCTGTTTCACCGGCCATGGTTCCAAGAGGCTGAAGAAGCGCATCAGAACGCTCGAGTTGCTATGAAACGAGTTAGTGATGTTCGTTATATCATGTAGTCTTGGTTGGCATACTTGGTATTGGCCAAGATAGTTGAACAAGATCTCCATTGGCCAATGGGTCTTGAAATGCTCGCGCCCCTCTTCAGTGAGACAGCGCCGAGCAAAATAGGGTCGACCATTTCCAGGAATCTGTCGCTTGAAGTCCTTGACTCTTCGGACAGTCTCCGTGGGTTCTGAAGACGGAGTTACGAGAATTGGTGAGACTAGGTATATAGTTAGCTACGGAAATCATACTCTGAACGAGGATTTTCGATGTAGTCCTCACGATCGTCGCATCTAGCTAGATAGTGGTTGCAATCAAGGAAATAGGATGTACTTACGTGCGGTGAACCAACCAACAGTTCGTGTGATATCAATATCTGAACTCCATGGCTCACGTCCATGTCCTTCATTGAAAATGGCAGGAATTGGTCGGTCTGTGAAGACACGCGACCAGGATTGTATCAAGGACGCAAGTAAGACTTCTACTGGTTCGGTCTTGTATGCTGTGTGGCAGGTAGTCAGGAATGCAGAGCTTAGGTTTGTGTCCAATTCAAAGCTGGCATGACTAGCATTGCCATAGGTGTTGTCCTGGTGCTGGATTCCCCAATAGGAGAAGTCCATGAGCGGAACTTCGACAGGGGGAAGAACTTCTTCAAGCTCCAGCGACTCTGCATGGTCACTCTGTAGTTCGGCCCACTTTTGGAATGGCAATGCAGGTGCTAGTAGCTGTCCGCCTTTCAGGATCTCTTCGAGCTCTTCTAGCAACAATCGCCACGTGACCAAGTCGACGACAAGATGGTGGCCAGTGAGAAAAGCATATTGGTCGTTATTGAAGTCGAAGAAGTCTGCTGCAAATAATGGCCCATTGACATGATCAAAACATTGCTGCGAATCTTCAATCAATGTATCGATCTCAGTTTGAGATGAGACCATTGAATGGCGAAAGCGATGTGAGCCGGGTATATCATCTGAAAAGGGTCAACAATGGTCCTTGAACACTGTAAAATATGGTCGATCCTTTGCCATACTAAGATAAACGGAGTTCTATGCTACCGCCGTAGTAGAGTAATTGTTGAACGGAGTTCACTTACTGGTAAGTCGTTGCTGCCATCCATGTTCTTCCGAGAAAGAGAACCGTGCACGCAACATGGAATGACGACCAACGAGTTGCTCAACGGCTGATTGGAACTCATCCGCTGTTGTTCTTCGCGTTACCCGGAGATAAAATGACTGGTTGAAATGACCTCGTGTATTTGGTCGTTGGAAGTAGAGAGACTGAATGGGAGAAAGATCAAACTCCTCATCGAAATATTCTTCGTGGTCGTAAGATGAGTTTTCGAGAGGCTTCACAACAGTCGCCAATTGAGTAATAGATCGACTACGTAAGACCTCCTGTACGCCGAGACTCATGCCTTCCTTCCGGCATTGGCCTACGACCTGCATTGCAGAGATCGAGTCTCCACCAACAGACAGGAAGGGCTGGTCGAGAGCGACATGGGGCAGGTTCAATACGTGAGACCAGACGGACTGCAGGCTCTTCTCCACTTGAGAAGAAGCTTCAGACTCCATGCTGACAGATTGTGCTCCAATGATGGAGAGTCTGAGTAAGAATAAGCTATTTGAACAGGCCGGCATCCGACACAGAGTGATGGCCAACAGTGACAAGTCCCATAGCATATATGCAGCAAGGAACCGAAGCACTACTCTAGCTACACTCAAAAGAAAGGTATTCCACTTACTGGAGAATAGAGGGAGGTTGGTGGTGATACTGATGGTTAGCAAGAATGTTGCTGAAGCACTTACTGTGATCCTCGACGCCAAGATTTCCACAGAATGTACGAGATGCAGAGTAAGGTGTTATGCAGCTCGTGAGAATGTAGAAGTATTAGCAAGATGAAAGTTTCTTGAGCATCACAAACAAGTTGAGATGAAAGCACTCAAGACATTGAGAACAAATTTCAAGATCAGCCAGTTCTTCTACCGTCTTGGACAACCTCTCGAATGAGATCAGTGGCCCCTGAGAAGCACGCTACGAACCAATCCCCGCCTTGAAATCTTCGATGAAGTCATCGCTGAACAATCTCGTGTCTGGCACCAAGCCATGAGCACTCAGATGGCATCGTATGCGAACAGCCGGTCCCTGCAAGCACGCATCGTGTCGAGGGCGTCAAAACGCTAGGTCTGCAGGCTGCATACACCCATCGAATTGTTGGGACAAGGTAAGATCTGCATAGTTGCACTGAGTGAATGGATGCTAGGAAGTCGGTCCTGCAAAATTAGCCATCGCGCTGGTGAACGCGTCGTCACGGACCACGAGGCTGGCTGCACGCATAGGCCGGCATTGAGTCGACCACGGAGGGGATGCAAGAGTCGGCGGCTGTATAGTGGTTCCATATTGTGGCTTGCAGAGTGCCGGGTCTTGACATGACCGCTCGTGTCGTGATGGAGGCAACGAGCCTGAGGCCAAGGATAGTGATGTGGCTGGTCAGGTGACGTGCCTCATGTACCAAAATAGCCAAGACGCGTTGATCCATCCCAAGGCTAACCCGATGAGCGGCACAAGAGCGGACTACCATTCTCCGCTCACCATGGCAGACACGATGGCAGATGCCATGGTGGATCTCAGTGCATGCATCCACGTTGGAGCACTCGCAGTCAGCTGTCAGCCGGTGATGCGCAGCTTTGCAGCAGGCTTCCGTCTACCGGCGTCTCCTCACCTTGTTGGCCAGAGGTGGCCAGCCAGCCAGCCAGCCAGCCCTCGCCGCTCGCCGCTCGCCTCTTCCGGTCTGCCTTTTGCCTCCAGCCCTCTCGTCTGAGGACATCTCCGCTGCACCTTGGTGCATGCGCTCATTGCCGGCAATCTCTCTCAGCTCCCCCGCGGGCCCGCTACTGGTCCCAAAGTGCTCCAGGACCCGTCCGCCCGTCCCGCGGCCACAGATGAGCGGACATGGAGAAACTCGTCCCGCCTTCCATCCCAGGACTCACCACCACACCTATTCCCCACATTAGCAGCATGTTCCTGTTTCGAGCCCGGTCCGTGCTCATGACACCTCACGTTGGCGATTATCCGGCTTCTGCCGCTTCATGGTCCCGGGAATCTGGTTTCCACTTCGACAGCGTTTCTGCTCCATGCTTGGGCCTGAGGAGCCCCCTCCCCAGGACCTGTCGCTGCCTGTCAAACGCAGTCACACCATCATGACATCTGCACGATCATCGTCATCGTCAGCCGTTGGATACGAACCTGGTCTACTGCGGCCAGGTCTGCAAGCATTGATGTGGCTGATAGCATTTGCCTGGATCTTCGCTCCCGGTCCTTAATAGACCTCATTTCGGTCAGGTATATTCAGTTTCGTCAGATCTGCGGCTCCAGCCTTCCCAAACAGTTCAATATTGTGGGGAAGGTACTCATTTAAGTGACCAAGACCTTGGACTCAGGAACCCCGGGACTGTCGATATTACCCGTACGAGCTGCGAAAGCTATGACCTCCACGTGTTCTAGGTCTAGCAGCTTCAAGTATAGGCGACCATTCTTGCACCATCCACCAGAATTTTCGTCGTGCGTTCGCTCATCTGAATGGACAGGGTCTGCATGATCGACGGTGAATCAAAAATTAGCTGTTGCAATCCGGAAACACCGGGGCAGCGGCTGCTACCCAATTTCACACCTACTGACAGCACTGAGATGCAAGAGTCCCAGCAGCACGATTCCCTCAACTTCGGTCCTACAGAAGCAGAACCTACCCATGTATCTTCAATTTACTCACGCAAGGCTACTCGCTGCCCCAGGCTGTCCCCCTCGGTGTCCGATAGTTATCACAACGCAAGTCAATACCGGCATGCGAATCTGCAGTAACTCTTTGAACCACATATGGTATTTTGTCCGTGGTTCAACATGCCGATACTATGCTCACACCACACCTCTTTGCCAAGGTTGTTCGTTGTACTTGTGCATGCGCGCGGAGCATCCAGCAACTTCACTTGTGTGATTTCAAACCATTCTCACACTGTCGTAAGCGCCCAAGACTGCCTTCATTCCACCCTCCGGCGCTTGCCTGGGCTATTTACCCAGCTGAGAGGAATTCTTAAGGCAGGAAATCGTCATTCTACTCGGCTTTTTTGGTCTTCGTGTCAGAGCTGCCCCACAAACACAGGTTCAGTGGCCATGACAATTTCATTTGTTTGTTTGGGGTCCGTGAATGGCAAAGCAGCGGCACAATGAACCGCACGTATTCTGACTTCTTGACGTCCTTATTGCCCAAGCCCTGATGCAGGCTGCTTCTCACGGGCCGGACTGTGGATCCGCCACAACCACCGTTGACGTAAACCAACCACCGCTAGACAGTTTCGCGGTGTCCAGGCTCAAGTGCGTGTGGAGTGAAAGCCTGCTGACCGAAGGCATTATGGAACTCAATATTGCGTCTGAATGGTGAAGCTCCTGAAAATTCAGCTCGAACAAAGGATCGCCAGAACTTGAGCACGAACGATGATCTGCTTCGAAGCCAATACCACCCCAATCTACGCACTGCTCTGGTCCGACTTCGGCGATGGGCATGGCCGCGATGGTTCTGAAACATCAACGGCCCTTTTTGACTTTATCTAGAACAACTTTGATCTTCAGAGAAGATAATAGGTTCATTCTCTCTGATGACAATGCTAGCTGTCAGGACAAAAAGAGTATGATCGCTGCCAGTCATTGCTGATCAAGCGGCGACACGCTACGAGCATGCCAAGATGACAGCGTGGTTGCGCAATTAAGGTTGAGGATCTGGTTCCCGAGCCGCCGTCTTCCTTTGCTTGGATGCAGGGTGATGGGAGTGGCGTCGATCCTTTCCCTCAGAGGCGGCTAAACCAAATACGAACTTGTATGTATGATCCTTGCCTTCAAGTATGCCCTACCAAAGCTCCGCCTTCACCGACAGATTTGTGCCAGGTTTTGAAGACTGCATCTTGTGCATCGAACTACCGGATGGCGTTCAGGGGTGGAATATCTGTCATTGGACCCCAGATTTTCAGCAGACTGCCCTAGTGAAGCATCATGACGATCTTTGTGTCCTGGATCAATTCATTGTTGTCAAAACGGTAATTGCGCAACCTCATTCAGCCCATCCATAGCCACGTAACGCTACATCCACCAGTCTCTTTAGGTAAATCAAAGATGTCCGAGCTGTGAAGACTGACTCTGATGGTCGTATTGCATGATACTCCGCACATTAGGATCGCCCAAACAGTCTGTTTGTCGCCGTTTCCCAACAAGAGCTCAGATACCTGGGCGCCGCTGAGGTAGGAGAGAAATCAACTGACATTCTGCCACCGGCTGACCCGATCAGCAAAGTGTTTGATCAGTTCTATAGCGCCTTCTCTAAGGCCAAACTTTGAGATTTCAGAAGTTGCTCACGCCCTTTCAAATGCTCCGAACCAAAGATTGACCAGCGAATATTGATTTCCCACGTTTTCAATGGCATCCAATTCCACTCAGCACTGTGCCTTGGTAGACGACACATTCGGTCCTTATGCTGGTGGTCAATGTCGAGGAGGTTTTGACTTCACACTTCTTTTTTCGGAGGTGTTTCTCTCGATATTACCCCTTTCTGTACTCCTTGCAATCGCACCCTTCCGGATCTTTTACCTTTGGAGAAGGCAGACCAAGGTCACCAAGACATCTCTACTGTTTACAAAGTTGGTATGCATACGCCCGGTTCCCTCTCGTCGATGGTACGAGGCTGATGGTGGTACAACAGATTGCATGGGCACTTCTCGCTGGCTTTGACCTCGCTCTCCTTATCGTCTGGGCCAACCGATCAACGTCCAAGCATCGCGCAGAGTTACCATCTGCTGTTCTCAGCTTCGTTGGTGCACTTGTGTTGGGGCTTCTCTCATACGTTGAACATCTTCGTAACATACGACCGTCGTTCCTACTGGGCGTATACCTGCTGTTCACTGTCCTCTTCGATATATCGCGCTCGCGTAGTTATGCCCTCGATGCTGACCTCGACCTCATCTCAACTATATTTGCCTCGCGGTGTGGGGTCAAATTGTTCTTGGCGATATTTGAGGCGCGGGGGAAGCGCGGCTTCCTGCTTCCAGAATATGCTGATTGCCCAACGGAAGCTACGAGTGGTATATACAAACGTGCATCGTTCTGGTGGCTCAATGAGTTGTTCAAGAAAGGCTTCTCCAAGTCAATTGCCCTTGATGATCTCTTCCACTTGGACAAGCATTTACGGTCCGACTATCTTCACCACTCGCTCGGGTCTGCATGGGACAAAGGTTAGTTTCCCTACCGGTCATCACTCGAAGCTCAAGAAAACTAAATTACATGTTCTAGTCACACGTTCCGGCCCACACTCCCTGTTTGCGACGACATTGAAGCGATTCAAGTGGCCCATACTTGCGGTCGTGCCTCCCCGACTTTGCCTGATCGCCTTCAACTTTTGCCAGCCTTTCTTAATCAATCGTGCTGTCAACTTTTCCCAGCAGAGTGTCACGAACCAAACTACAAACATCGGTTATGGTTTGATCGGCGCATACATCCTTGTATTCTTGGGGATCGCGGTATGTAGATAAGCGACAACGGGGATCCATGCAATTACTCGCTAACGCTCTCACAG
This sequence comes from Pyrenochaeta sp. DS3sAY3a, assembly GCA_001644535.1. Classification (NCBI taxonomy): domain Eukaryota; kingdom Fungi; phylum Ascomycota; class Dothideomycetes; order Pleosporales; family Cucurbitariaceae; genus Pyrenochaeta; species Pyrenochaeta sp. DS3sAY3a. Next base: position 198,807 of record KV441642.1, on the reverse strand, counting down.
GTATCCACGGGTCAATATATGCACTTGACTTTCAGATTCATTACAATGATGCGCGGTGGACTTATTTCGATGCTTTACAGCAAAGCTACGGATATCGCATTGACTGATGTCGACACGGCCTCTTCGATCACGCTGATGAGCGCAGATGTTGAACGCATAGTCACGGGTATGGAAACCGGCCATGAGGTACGTACTATCCAGGTATTTGGTAAACCATCTTGAGAGCAAGGATTTGCTTCAGATCAACGCTATTGGTATGGGTATCGCCGCGGCACTTTCCATCAGAACTGTAGCTTGCACTTCTTCTATTTTTGATCACCAACCTTGCTGACCTGGGTGCCCATCAGGTTTGGTCAAACACCCTTGAGATCGCAATCGCAATGTATCTCCTCGAAAGACAACTAGGTGTCGCCTGCACACTTCCTATTGGTGTCGCTGTTGGTATGTAACATCACTTGAGTATTAGGACCAAGTTTTAATGCATTGTAGTTTCACTCCTTGGCTCCCTTGGAGCCACAAGCTTGATCATGCAGCGCCAAGCGCTGTGGCTCGAGGCTATTGAGCGACGCATTGCTGCAACCAACGCAATGCTGAACTCGATGAAAGGTGTCAAAATGTGCGGTCTCACCGATGTCTTGCGAGAAGATTTGCAACAGCTTCGCGTTGATGAGTTGAACATCTCGAAAAAATTCAGAAAGCTTCTCATCTGGACGATGGGTTTCTGTAGGTACTCTGCACTCCGCCGACTTTCTCTACTTACAAGTATTAGCATACATTTCCCCGATTGTTTCACCCATTCTCGCTTTTGCGGTGTTCTCTGTGCTGTCCCAGAAGAGCGACGGGACAAGTACACTGGACACTGCAACCGTCTTCACCTCTTTGTCGTTATTCACCTTGCTGACTGAACCACTTGGTTCTCTGATAATGGCACTATCAGCTCTCATGGGAGGCGTAGGCTCGTTCAAGAGAATCCAAGAGTTCATCAGCATCGACGCAAAGACAGAACAACGTAAGTTCTCTTCTGCGCGCGGGAGCCTTGCCTGGGCATCCGACGCGGACAGTGAGTCAGACAAGAACTCCGATGTCTCACAAAAGAGCCGCTTCTCCTTTGAGGTCAAAGAGCCCAATTCTTTGGGGTCGCAGGCCATCGTCATAGAGAACGGCTACTTTGGATGGGACAGGGTCAAGCATCCAGCGGGTACCTTGCAGTCGATCAACATGGTCGTCCCACGGGGTAGGATTACCATGATCGTGGGACCGGTAGGGTGCGGGAAGTCAACCCTGCTGAAGGCTGTCTTGGGTGAACTGCCGCTGATGGGGGGCACACTGCATGTGTCCTCCCTGCGGATCGCCCTGTGCGACCAAACTGCATGGCACGTGAACGGCACGGTGCAGGAGAGTATTATCGGTGTTTCGGATTTCGACCAGCGATGGTATTCGTCGGTTGTCCGTAGTTGCGCTTTAGATGAAGATCTACGCCAGTTGCCCCAAGGCGACCAGACGCAGATTGGTAGCAAGGGTATTGCATTGAGTGGAGGCCAGAGCCAACGCATAGTGAGACTACCCCGATATTCACCCCACTTTCCCCTTCTGGATTGTTTTCTAATGAGCCGTCCTTTATAGGCGCTCGCAAGAGCCGTATATGCCCAAAAGGACATCATCATTCTAGATGACTGTCTAAGTGGGCTCGACAGCCGCACTGAAAACCTTATCTGGCACAGTCTTTTTGGGCACGAAGGATTGCTCAAGCGATGCAGAACAACAGTCCTGATTGCATCTTCTTCAGGTATGTGTCATACAGCGGACAAACGTCACCCCCCAGCCACACTCGTACGTAAACTGACTGCTACTGCGCTGCGACAGCGAAACGGTTGCCTTACTGCGATCACATTGTTGCACTCGGTAAAGAGGGCAAGATCGCCGAACAAGGTACCTTTGAGAAGCTGAACATTTCAGGGGGCTACGTGTCGGGTTTTGACCTCCCGCTGGCTGACTGGGACTTTACTCCCGAGAAGCATACTTATGAGGCTCCTCCCAGATACACTGAGCGCCAGGGCTCAGCAAAGGTGACTGAAGATGACATCCAGGCTGAAGCTAATCGTCGCACTGGCGATACCGCCATCTACCTATATTACATTAAGTCAGTTGGATGGATCCCCACCATCATTTTCATGGTTTCCATCGTCATCTTCATCTTTGGAATTTCATTTCCAAGTAAGTAACCATTCTATCAGCGTTCTGTGCGTTATTGACGCGTTTTTAGCGATCTGGGTGAAGTTATGGGCTGAGTACAATGAGCGGTTCCCCAACCAGCGGCTGGGCTACTACCTAGGTATCTACGCCATGCTCGGTGCTTTGGCGCTTATATTCCTCATAATTAGTTGCTGGTAAGTATACGATCTTTAGGCGTATTAGGTGGCCTTTGACGCTCATTGTACACAGGCAACTCATTATCACGATGGTTCCGCGCTCTGGTGTGGCTTTTCACCAGAAGCTGCTGAACACGGTACTTGGGTAAGAGAACACATGCGCAGTCAAACCCCGCATACTGATGAAGTTAAGATCGCCCATGTCCTTCTTCTCAACAACCGATACCGGAGTGACACTCAACCGCTTCAGTCAAGACTTGATGCTGATCGATATGGAGCTGCCGGTGGCGGCACTCAACACCTTTGCCAGTAAGTGATGCTGACGTCCAGGCTAATGACTACTCGTAATGTTAATATCGCTGCAGCTTTGGTCTTGTGTATTGGGCAGATGGCTCTTATTGCCGTCGCTGCGCCCTTCGCTGCCATCTCCTTCCCCATCGTGGGCATCAGTGTCTACTTCATTCAGAAGTTCTACCTACATACATCCCGTCAGCTTCGTTTCCTCGATCTCGAAGCAAAGTCGCCCCTATACACCCAGTTCAATGAGATACTCGAGGGTCTTGCCACCATTCGAGCCTTTGGATGGCAGGACTTTGTTCAGGAGAAGGCAAAAGCACTGCTTGACAGAAGTCAACGTCCCTTCTACCTGCTCTTTGCAGTTCAGCGATGGCTCACACTTGTGTTGGACTTGGTCGTTGCGGCGGTTGCGACTATTCTCATCATCCTTGTGGTCGCTTTGAGAGGAAAACTCAGTGCAGGCTACGTCGGAGTGGCCCTGTTGAACGTTGTCCTCTTCTCGCAGAGCATCAAGCTCCTCATCTCGTTCTGGACTCAGCTCGAGACACACATTGGTAGCGTTGCCAGGATCAAGAACTTCACGACTGATGCCATTACTGAAGACCACGAAAGCGAGGATCACATTCCGCAGCCTAACTGGCCGAGCACAGGCAAGATTGAGTTCAAGAACATCGAGGCGTGTCATCGGTAGGTCCCTTACTTGTTTCAGAATCTTAACTCACTGACCATCTTCTAGACCCGGAGAGCCCGTCATTTCGGACTTCTCACTTTCCATCAAGTCCGGGGAGAAAGTGGCAATCGTTGGCCGAACTGGAAGGTAAGCTTACACCCTCATCTTGCGAGAAACTCCCAACCTAATCTCGCCCACAGTGGTAAATCCTCCCTTGTGCTTTCCCTCTTCCGCATGATCGAGCTCTCAGCAGGCCGCATCACAGTCGACGGCGTGCTTCTCGACCGCATACCACGGCAAATCATCCGCTCGCGCCTGATCGGCCTTCCCCAAGACGCATACCTGCTCCCTGGATCCGTGCGCCTGAATGCCGACCCGCTGAAGCAGAGCCACGACAAGGCCATCATGCAGGCCCTGAAAGACGTGCAGCTCTGGGACATCATCGTCGCCAAAGGCGATGTCGACAGGTACGCGCACCCGCTCGACGTGGAAGTCGAGGACCTGCATTTCTCGCACGGGCAGCGCCAGCTCTTCTGCCTTGCGCGCGCGCTCCTCAGGAAGGACAAGGCGAGCATCATCGTGCTCGACGAGGCGACTAGCAAGTACGTATCTCCCCCTCCCCTCCCCATTTCCCCTTAAAAGAGACCTCCTCCCTTTACTAACACCCTACCCCCACCAGTCTCGACGCCACAACCGACGCCCACGTCCAGCGTCTCCTGCGCTCCAAGTTCCCAGCGCAAACCCTCATCGCCGTCGCGCACAAGCTCGACACCATCCTCGACTTCGACAAGGTCGTCGTCATGAACCAGGGCCAGCTGGTGGAGTACGGGGAGCCGCATAGATTGCTAGAGCGGCAGGGTAGCTGGTTTAAGAGTTTGTATGAGGAGGGGGGGAGGGGCGATGGGTTGGGCGATGAGGGGGTTGGGGATGGGGATGAGATTTTGCCGGTTAGGTAGATTGGGTTGGGATTGGGATTGGGATTGGGATTGGGGTTAGGGTTAGGGTGTTAGATGGAATATGACAAGGACAGTGACAGTGACATTCGTTTGGGAGCCAGGGAGGGAGAAACGGGGGTGTGTACAGACTGTTGTGCGTGGGATGTGGGTATATAAAGCGTAGCAATGTCCAGACGAATACGAATCTCTTTTTTTCGTCGATTCTGGAGACGGACTTGGGCATGCAGATGAATGATCTGGTCACGTGGTAACTTATAGTAATTCTGGTTGATTGTCAAACAACACTTCGTGCAAACTTCCTTGATATTACACACAGCAGCCTGAGATCTAACAAGGGCGCCAAAGCCCCAGTGGTAATTCTAAAGGAACTTCTAGGTGGCATTAGGACATCCATGCTGCAGATACGGGGCGGGCCCATGCAGTATAGCCAGACGTCTTTTACATTTACTACCAAAAGGCTGTATGTATCCTAACTACCCTGAAGACGTCTCAACACTATCTTAAATCCTACTCCCACCATCTACGAAACCTACCCCATCATCTACAAAACCTATCCCCAACATCCCCCACACCAACATCTCAAGAGGTCTCAATCTCCAGAAGCTCAACACGGACTTCCCGGCCCTTCTTCCCAAACTCCTCCTGAATCCACCCCCTCATCTCCTGCAACACCGCCACAGGGTCCCCCTCAGTGCAAGACGCCTTCACAATCTTGCACTCCACATACCGCATCCGGAGTACCCTCAGCTCTCGACACCCAAAAAGCGCCTGCAGCTCATACTTGGCCACAACATCCCTGCTACTCATCGCCCTACGCTCCTGCGGCGCATCCTCGTCCCCGCCCGTAGTCCGCGCCATCGTGCACCCCGCAGTGTGCAAGCCAAGCTCTAGGACGCGCAAGTGCGGAAGGTGGATTGCAAACTGGCAGAAGGGATTGTGCGGGCGCGCATCCCCGACGCCGGCGAACCAGTAGAAGTTGGGGAAAGACAGCGCAGTGAGTGCGGTGTGCAGATTGGGCAGCGAGGGGGCGGCCAACATGACGGAAGCGAAGAGGATGTCCGGGACGCTGTCGAGGCGAAACATGAGAGTCGTGATGAAGGGCAGGATCGTCAAGTACCAAGTCGTTGATTGTGTGCCGGGAGGCGACGGGATGTACTTGAGCCCGTGGAGGAAGGCGGGAGCATGCGGGTTGGCGTTGGGGTTGAGCCGCTCTGCTGTCATGGACACGATGGTGTTGGCTAGAAGGTGTAGGTGTGAGTCTTTACTGCTGGGAAGATTTGGGAGGATGGGCGCTTGTGAGCGATGTGTAGTTACCGGTTGAGAGGAGGGTTTGAAGGGCCGTGGGTGTATTCGTGGTGGCCATTTTGCTTGCTCGCTCCGAGGGTAGGTAGCTGGACTGAATTGGGTACCGTTGGTATGCAAGATCGAGGTGAGAGCCGTGGTCAGGCAGTTGCAGCTTGAGGGCAAAGAGTTTTCTTAAATACCCACTTCCGCGGCCGCTTGGATTGTGGGTACCTAGGTAGCAATGCCAGTGTTGTGGCACACGTGATTGAGCACTGATCTCTGTGCAAACACCTGTGGAAAAATGGGCGGCATGTGGGCTTTGAAACTACGTCATGCTCTTCAGTGTCCTCACCTCCCTCCTTCAGGCCAACAGACGCACGTGCGCGCGGTCAGTCAGTATCCTCTCACATCAGGCCCCATCGTCCAGCAACCCCTCCCCGAAGAGCAATCCGCCTCCTTGACCTCACCAGAGAAGAATGGCGATGTTATCGACGAAGACGTTGCCTCGCCTGAGCAGGCTGACACCCTCATCGAGCTCTACAAGACCGACATGATGCCCTACTTCCCCTTCATCCATTGTCCCGCCTAGCGCCTCTGTCGACAAACTGCGCTATGTTAAGCCCTTCCTCTTCCTCGCCATTTCCCCCGCCGAGTTGGCCAGAGGCAGCACTGAGGGCACTGTCAGCCTTCACCCTTCACACTTCATGCTCGACGCTCACGGGCACTCTGGATGCTGTCAGTTTCAACTATCAGATGTTCTTCAACCTCCTGCTACCTCCCATTATTCTTTCTGCAGGCTACGAGCTCCATCAAGTGAGTTTGAGGCTGACAAAGTTGACCGTCGCCCATTCGGTTCCCTGCAGCTTGTTCCACAGCTTCGAGCGCCAACAGATGATCTCGGTGATGCTGTCGCCAAAGGGCATGGAGCGGATTGTGCTGTTGGCCGTCGGGGCCGAGGCCACTGCGACCATGGAGGCGAGCATCCGCACTCGTATCTTGTCTGCGAATACACCATGGCTGTGAGAGCTTCCGCTTGCGCGATGAGCAAGTTTGCTATAGCGAAATGTGAGCATATTCACGGAAAGGGATAATTATCTTTTTTCTTATTATTAAGAGCTCTTTTTTTACTTATAATTTTAAAACTAAGTAGCTTATACTTTAGCTATCTTTATTATAGTGTTGGCATTGGCGAAATAGAGCGTCTCGAGGTTGTCCAGCGTCTGCTGGACGGTGCTCTGCCGCCTTCGCGATATCCAACGTTTAAAGAGCAACGTACAATCTTTCCGCGAGTCTCTACGCGAGGTACAGCGTCACCACATCCAGGGGATTATACGCCGCATATCCTCTTATCAGAGCATCCTGCAACGCTGCAGACGCATTCGCAAACTCTTCACTCTCGACCCAGAGCGCTATCCACTTGAGCTTGTACGCCAACTCGTTGACTACCTCCATGAACACCAACAGCATTATATTGTCAAGCGGCTCACCTCTGGGCGGTTTGCCTGGAAAAGATGTCTCGGCTGGTTTGTTCTTGTTTTAACAGATACCTTGACACGGGGAGGGTGTGGTGTAGCATAGTATACGCATTGAAATCTACATTTGCATTGGTTTGAAGACACGGAGCGCTGCATCATTGGAACCACACCTAAGACAAAATCTGCCACCGCTTCAAATACATGGCCAGCGATCACACACAGTATTTACTCGTAGTATATATACTGTACAATTCCCTAATTTGCTAGAGTTCAGAGTAATATCTCTAGAGATTAAATCTGCGCCATGACTTGTAAAAGCTTTGACCCTGCTACGTGACCTAAGTTCGATCCCGCGTATAGATAGTTGTGGTTAGAAGTTCTTTCTTTTTGTTTTTTATGCTATTTCTTAGAGAGAGGTTATTACTGTCTAGGTAGCGCTAAGCTATAGGCTTATAGTGTGTAGGTACTGCCTAAGAAAGCACTTTAGTAACTAATTAGTTAGGTAATCTGCTTATTCTCTGCTAGATAAGGCATCGCGCTAAGTTTATTATAGGTAATTAAACACCTTAGAGGGTTGAGAGCTAATTGTTCCCTAGATTTTGTTATTGCTATGCACAGCAGTAGTGTTTAACAGGTTGTGCCTGTATTATGTAGTATTATATAGGTAGAAGAGAGCTAACGCCTAGTACTAACGCCTCTAGACATAAGAGAGGAGAGCTAACGCTTTAGTGTCCCTGTCGAGCTACACTAATGCTACTGCTAACACCTGCGGAAAACTTAGGAAACACCTGTGTGCCTTGTTTTAGGCCCTATTGCTGGGGTTTTCAGCGGATGTCAGTGGTTGCGTTAGTGTATCTCGGCTGGGTGCGCCGTGTGGGCGGGGCGTCGAGCGAGGCTGCTTGTCAGGTACACTGACATAACAGATCTCCAATCGAGCACCCCAATATACCAGGGCTCAAGACCAGGCACACCACTATAGCAGTTGTGCTCTGTATTGAGCTCCGATATATCGGCGTACTCGATCGGAGCTCTGCTATGTCGGCGTGCCCTGGTTAAGTGTCCTCAGTGCCCTCACCTACCGACGTTATACTAACAAACGCACATACGCACGGCCAGTCAGTAATCCTCGTATCCGCACATACACACATCTGTATTTTCTCGTAGTGTATATATACTGCGCAATTCCCCAATTTCCCAGAGTTCAGAATATGTTGTAGATCAAATTTGCCGTGATTAGTAAATGCTTTCACCCTGATATGGGACCTGAGTTCGATTCCGCGTATACATAGTTGTAGTTGCCTTCCCTTTTTTTTTTTTTTTTTTTATCTATTTATGTTTATTTATTGCCTTTCTATCTACAATAATTCCTCGCTTATAATTTCTGTTTCCTCAC
>KV441642.1:123581-190353 GCA_001644535.1 Pyrenochaeta sp. DS3sAY3a | reverse complement strand
TTGTTCGTCTTCCAAGTCAAAGAAAAAAGAAGTGACGGCTAGATCCAGCGAGGCTGAAGGCATTACTGTGCCGATACTCCTTATGATCATTGTAGAGGCATAGGGAATTACGATCAGAAGGCATTTGGCTGATTGTTGAAGATATATGATCCATAGCAGTATATCGTTCATTAGTAGTTTTGCTGCTGTACATCACTTGATCACAACTATTGCTCACGTGCGTTTACAATTCAAACATGACGGAAGGTGAGAAGTGCACAATCCGCAAGACACATAGTCTACGAACTGCTTCCACTTCAAACGCTGTTTCTGCTCTAAGATGGTAGCCCTACAATGGAGTGTCGTGGAAGTTGGGCGCGTCTGATTGGACGCCAGCCATCGGGGCTCTGCCAAGGGTCATGCATCTGACTCAGACATTTGGGCAACCTGGCCTCCAACCGCAGCACGCTCACGTATTATCGCTCCCAGAGTGCCCGCCGTCCCACGTCCCACGCAGCCATGGACAACCATCTGGCTGCACTTTTCTCCTGTCCATGCCCTCCTCTCTGATGATGCACATTCTTTAATCGCAGCCGCGCATCCCATCCCTTCATTGCTGACCCCATCTGTGCTTGAAACCCGTTACGTTCCCGCTGATTATCCTCGCGTCGCCCAAATCCCTCGTTTGCCGTTACACCAATTCATGCTGGGAGACCGCAGGGCAATCGAGCATGGTATCGCTTCCCTCTCCGCGCAGCTCGACAGACGCAGCGCCCTTCCTCTCGCGCCATGATTCTAGCGACGCGCTCGCGATTGCGCCCCTGCCGCCAGCGAAGAAGAAACCCTGGGTGTCGCTGGTCCTGCTCGCCTTCGCCCTCGTCGCCATTGTAGATATTGGTGCCTTCCTTGCCGATCCGCCGCGTACACGCGTCTACGAGGCCAACCTGTGCCTCATATATTACCGCGAGCACGACCCGTCGGCCATTGGCGAGGATGGCGCGGTGCCGGAGAAGCTGTGCAAGGTGGACGAGGTGCAGCAGAAGATGGCCATGATCTTTGGCTGGCAGGACATGTTTGATGCGATTCCGGGGATACTGCTGGCGGTGCCGTTTGGGACGTTGGCCGACCGGGTGGGCAGGAAGTGGATCTTTACCGCGAGCCTGATGGGGCTGCAGCTTGGCTCTGCATGGGTTCTCATGATTTGTGAGTAGTCTTGGTGCTGGCGATATGCAGACTTTGCGTGCTAATTCGGCCAGGCTACTTCAGAACTCTGCCACTACAGCTAACCTGGTTTTCGTCCTTCTTCTACTGCATTGGTGGTGGCCCTATTGTTGCCATGGCTATTGGCATCACCATGATTTCAGACATTGCTCCCCCGGAGAGGCGGACCACCATCTTCCTCTACCTGACAGCCTCTGTTCTTCTTGCCGAGATGATAGCACCGATAATGTCCGCACGGCTAATGGAATATGGCGACTGGCTGCCACTGCTGTTGGCACTCGCAATCCAACAAGTCGGAATCACGCTTGCATTCTTCTTTCCTGAGACCCTCCATCTTCGTGATCTACCCGAGCCCCGGGACGTTGCCGAAGATCAAAGTATTGAGCTGCAGCCCAAAGGAAGTGCATTTTCGCTCAGAGCGCAAATAGGACACTTCAAAACAACAATCCGCTTCATCAGGAGTGACTGGACCTTGGCCATGGTGGTATTCTCTTTCTTAGCTAACAGGCTCGGGCGCCAGGCACTCACGCTCCTTGTCCGATATGCATCCAAACGCTACACTTGGGAAATCAAGAAAGCAGCGTATCTCCTTTCCTTTCGAGCCGCCACTAATCTGGTCGCGATCACGATCCTCGTCCCCCTCGCCAACTATCTGCTGATCAAGAAGTACCATGTCGTTACGCATCAAGCAGACCTTCTGATTGCAAGATACTCGCTCATTCTGACAACCATATCCTTGTTCGTCATTGGCATCGCTGCATACCCTTATCTCCTCATCATCGGCCTTCTCATCTTCAACCTCGGCACAGGCTTCAACGCCGCAATGCGCTCCGTCGCAATCCACGTCGTCGGCGGCCAGTCAAGCCCCGACGTAGGAAAGCTCATGACCACGCTGGCCATTGCCGAGAGCATCGGCGCCATGATTGCAGGGCCTGCGCTCAACGAGGTGTTCCAGTGGGGCATGGACTTGGGGAGCTCGTGGCTGGGGTTGCCGTTCTTTGTGGCCATGGTTGTGTTTGCGGGAATGACGGTTGTCACGTTTATGATTAGCGTCAAGGATCGGGATGTCGGGTATGTCGAGGTGCTGAGTGAGGATGAGGAGGAGATTGTCGTGGATGAGATGGCTGCGAGGACGTCGGCGCTGGAAGAGGTGAGGGTTAGTAGGCATGCACTGTGAGACTGCTACTTTTGAGGAGTTGGCACACATCACGGACTATTATTTGCCGTAGTGGCCACAGAACGTAGAGACAATCGGTTTGTGGTTGCGCTGTGCCACAATTGGCCGTCCCTGCCGAATTCAGGAGAAGAAAGTGCAATGAAACCAGTGTTGCAAGTGCGACTTCCACTTTCTCTGTCCTGTCTGTCCCACTCTTCCCGCCTCGGCCTGACATGTTTCTCCTCACGGTTTCCATTCCATGTCGTCAACTACCCCATAGCACAGCTTTGCTACGTTGGACTTGCATACTTGGCCTCTACTTCAGCAGTCCTAGTCTTATTCATCTTCCTCATGCTTGCGCGAGCAAACAGCGATGCGGGCACGCGCCTTCGCCGCTCAAAGTCTACGTCGACCGCTTATAGACCTTCGATCTTTATACCGGAGCGTCTAGACCCAGACGTCGCTCAACAGCATGCCGTGGCCGCCGCAGCCACCGCCTTTGTTCGAGCACATTTGCACGAGTCGGCAGACCGCAAGCCAAAGCGCGGCTCTGAATTGGCGAGGTCCAAAAGCAACTCCAGCCGCAAGTCTCTCACGTCTCAGGGTAGTCACTTTCCGGCTCGAGAGTCGAGCTTCCGCTCCTTGCAACCCAAGGTCGTCGTGCAAACTACAGCCGCTCACTCTCTCACTCGGGCCTCAACCATGAATACAGAGCAGTTTCCGCCTTTCTTTCCTACCCCAAGCAGTGACAGGCCACTATCAGTAACGCGTCCCTTGTCAACACAGCCTTCGATTACCTTTAGTGAGAACTCAAGACCGAGTACACAACCAAATCCTCGTCGTCAGAGCGCTACTTCGTCAGTCACTTCGCAGCAGATTCGAAAGGCGCGCTCCATGTATTATGCAAGCAGCATCCAGACTGGATCTCCGATCGCCAGACCACCAGCCAAATATCTTACCACGCCACCTCCGGAGGATGCGAATCCACACGTTGAGACCATCGCACCTCTTCCTCCAGTGCGACCTCTTGGACCATCACCACTAGCGGTTCCTCGTATCCCTGTCAATGTGACTGCCGAAGAGACGATCAACGATGCACGGGACAAGTATTTGCAAAACTTTCAGCAGAAGACGGTCAAGCACAAGCCGTCCGTGTTTCTTGCGCCATTTAAGAAGAGACATGACAAGGGAAAGGACAAAGTGAAGGAAAAGCAGAGACGCAATACCACTGAAGACACGTCGGTCTCGGTAACTAGTCATCAAACTGCCGCGGAATCAACAACAAACGTGAGCGTGCGTGACTTTCAACCACAGCCTGGCATCAAAGAGAAGAGATCATTCTCTGGATCACTCAAGAATAAGTTCAAGAAAGTGTTTCGGCGACCATCTTACAAGGCGCCGAATCTGCCTGTGCAGCGTATCGACGCCAGCCGCAACTATTATGACATTGCGCAGCCTAGCCAATCGCACGCAAGCTCCGCCGTCGATATCCCGATTCCTGATGAAGATATTCTGCAGCGAGTTCGCTCACGTACTCCTTCATTTGAGACCGCTTTTCCAATGTTCGCCAGGTCAAGGTCACGTACCAGCAGCAACGGCAGTGCCAAGAGTAGCAAAAGCAACCGGAGTCTGCACAGTGAAGCGAATCCTATCAATGCTTCTGCGTCGCGGGCATCGAGCTGGGGAACGTTCTCGACTGCAGATACGGCAACTCAACGAGCAATCAAACGATTGACAGTCATTCATGAAGCTAAAGACAGTCTTGGAAGCGAGGCTGATCGTGTGGCATCCATGACAATAGTCAAGAGGAAGTCACTCCCTCCTCCAGCACTAGCTTCTTTCCGCGATCCAATGCCTCTTGAAAGCCTTGCCGAAGAAGCTTTGACACCGGTCGACCCAAAACGTGTGTTCTCGGCTTTGATGCGGGAGATTGGTATATCCAAGCCTGCAGCATCTACCTCCAAGCCACATCGAACTCCGTGTTCCGGAAGCGATGTCTTCGAGTCTAGTGAGACCAAGGAACTGCACTCTTCTGCCAGTCGAGACTTCAGGCCGAGTTTGTGCAGTGACCAACGTCCGTCGTTGCAGCGACCCACGAGTGCAGCGGCACAGAGTGCTCAGAGCACGAACGGTACGATCAGATCTCTCGGGCGGAAGATTAGATCTACGATACGCACGGTCACTCCTGCAGAACAGCATTCCTCACCCTGTCCCGGCCGCTCGGTAAGTGTGCGGGGCGCGGTACGCATTCCACGAGAGGAGCTAGAGACCCCTTCATCTACTTCATCTTTCGAATCTCAACTAAACGCCACCGGAGATCAACCGATTGGCTCTTCAGGCTTCAAATATTCGAAACAAAAGTTAGTCACGGAATTTTACTATTGGATCTCACACTGACTTTGCTGCTAGGGAGTATTCAAGCTATCACACGGAGGTGTTCTCGCCTTCAATTGAGCAAATTGCAAAACGCACGGAACGAGATAATCTACGGTGGCAGTCGCCGCTCCAGGATGTCGCAAAAAGTCACTTCGTAGATGGATCAGGTGACTTCCCCGGACTCGACGAAGCGATTACCTCGATAGAAACGTCCTTTCAAACCGCACCTCGTGCGGAGGCTTTACGGGCGGGTCTTCATAGACAGGGTGCTCGCAATTCTCGAGCATCACCCAAGTCTCCAGCATCACCGGACCCAGGCCGCATAATGTCACCGTTGTCACCAAGCATTTATTCACGGAACACGGATGGCATTAGCATCTTCCCGAATGACAGCGTTATGTCTTTTGGTGGCCAGACCGAACTAAAGGATGCCCAGGACAATGGCTCTGCTGTGATTTTGACTAGCCAATCGGTAAGAAGCTACGTAATAGGTACTCCCTCCCCTCGCCGACCAGATTCCACACGTACGAGTCGCGATTGGAAGGCGTGGTTGTCGCACGAGATTTCGGGAATGGAATTCACGAGTCAGGAAGATCTCCAAATTAACGACGGTTACATGCCATCGACGGAACAACACGAACGAGACGTTGGCCAAATACTGCACGCTGATGATACCAATGCAACTGTGATTCTTCGAAGCATTTCCGAGATGTCTGAAACCCAATCAGTTGTGGTACGTTCGGTCGAAACTGTGGTTGCTGGGGCTATTTCATCCTCAAGCGAGAAAGATGGCGTCGAGCAACAACAGTTGACACCGAGACCGAGGACTGCTGTTATCGAGAGGCCGAATCCGGATCTAGATACTTTCAAAGAGGTGTCCTCGGAGCAAACCCCTTCGCCACCCACGTCGGAGAGTGCGCGAGCACGTGGTGTCTACGCTCGATCAGAAACCGGTCCTCGTAGGAGTCAACAGCGTCCCATCTTCTCGAACAGCCGGACTTCCGCCTCTTCACAGCCGCTGCCAGAAACGCCAAAGTCTGAACGAATGAATGATCGCTTTCCATTCATTGATACTGGCCGGCGATCGAGTAGCTACAGTGGACGTTCCTCTCGAAAGTCAAAGTCTCCGCCTGACAGTGTCGCATCCTCATCATTGAAGTCTGAAAAGGCCGCAAAGACAACACCAAGTCCAACAATTTATTCTGATCTCTCAGATCCAACTGTTCGACTAACATTGGAGCAAGTCCCTGAAGCTGATTCTAGGCCAAGTGATGATGCCTCACAGCACGGCAAAGAGAATGTCAGTCCACCGTCGGTACGACCTACAAGCAAACTACGAATCCCGAGCTTCAGAATGGACTCACAACGGAAGTCACTGCAACCGCTGTCCTCTTCGGCGTTGAACAGTAACATGGCTGAGTCATCTTCAAACACCGCGAACTCACCAGATACCAAACGTCTTAAGCACACGTCAAGCCCAGTGACAATACCAGCTCGTCCCCGTATCCGCGCCACTCTCCGCCCTATATCCCCAGACAAACTCAGCCGCCGCCCCCGAAGCGCACTAGACCTCAATCGACCATACTACCTCACCACTCCCGGAGCCGTCCACGCTGCCGTCCCAAGTACACCAACATCAACGCCATACGCACATCCCGAACAGCGCTCGGAAACACAACCCCATACCCCGTCAACCTCGCTCGCGCTAAACAAAGAACCCAATCCCGGCGAAGGTGGCCGAGGAATTGACGGCGTTCTGGGTGGCGAGAGTCCTCGCAGTTTAACGCCGGGACAGCGTATGGCAGATCGGTTTTTGAGGGGAAGGAAAAGTACGCCGTTGCTTGAGGGGGGGAGGGTTAGGGGTGGTATGAGGTTGGCAAGGGAGGATACGCCTGCCTTTCTGTGAGGAGTCTGAGTATGGTCATGGTTTGAGTGTGGAGAAGGGATGGAGGCTGGGGCTGTGTGCGGGAGTACTAATGAGCGGACAGCAGCGAGGGATTTTGGTTGTTGGTGGGGTTGGGAGAAGCTGGTTGCGGAGTGATGTTGGATACGGGGTGTAAGAGTATTTTTTACTTTGCTGCTTGGCTTATACGGGAATATGTTAATGCTGGTAGTTTAGTTGAGTTTGGTTGAGCAGAGCAGAGAATTAATGTTTATAGTGTTATTTACTGGGATGTGTAGTGTTTGAAGGTTTATCTCCTTAACTACTGAGATGTTTTGATAAGGAAGACTTACGGACCCAGGGTATAATAAAAGAGGTTCTTGGGAAGGTCCTTAGTTTATAACCGTACATACGTAAATGTTGGTACCACTCAGAGGTACACATTAGTGGACGGTGATCACAGTTAATAACCTAACTTCAGATGAGTTGAGTGATTGTCATGATCAGGATTCAGATCTATCTGGTTGCAACCAGCTTGCCTTTATATGGCCATGAGGCACAGGTCTCCTGGCTAGGCAAGGGTGAGGCTACAGCTACGTCTATCTTTACATATCTGTGGTTGTCTCACAGGTCAGACACTCTGTTGAGCTTAACACCAAGCAGCCGATCTCCTTGGGTTTAGCGTTATAGGCTAAACTCCTCGGAAGTCCTGCAAACTTCTAGACCAATTAGAGGTCTGCGTTGCACAGTTTCTGTCTTGAAAGAGGCTTGATTGTGTTACGTTTTATAGGTACGGATTAAAGGTTGCCTTTAATTGGCGGTCGAGAAAAGGCAAGCACGGGCACTGCGCTACTGCACAAATCGCGTTAGATACCAACTGTCACTGTGCATAATCACCTATGCATCTGCAATTGGGCGGCTACAAGTCTTGGGGCTGTGTCTGACACAATCGACCTTGTCTCAATTCGCAGGTTGTTTCTACCTGTGCAGTTAGCACTGTTAACGAAACATCGAAACACTCGTAATGCAAGAGCTGAATATCGAGGCTGTGGTTCCTGACCGGCGGACACCATTGTCGATCTCAGCACTTGGCAAGGCAACCGCAATTCCCGTGTCAACCGACAGTGAGACGCGTGCCGTAGATACAGACCCTCCACCATATTCAGCTTTCAGCAAACGGCGCAGATGGCTGATCATCTTCTTGAGCACCTTCGCCGCATCATTCTCACCCCTATCGTCCTTCATTTTCTTCCCCGCTATCACATCACTCTCTGAAGCTTTAGATGTGTCTGTCTCAAAGATCAATCTAACAGTCACGTCGTACCTGGTGGTAGCCGCTATCGCGCCAGCGATCTTGGGTGATATAGCCGATGCAGTGGGAAGACGACCGGTGTATCTAGCAGTGTTAGGAATCTACCTGTGTGCAAATGTAGGCCTGGCTCTGCAGAAAAATTGGGCGGCTCTTCTAGTTTTAAGAATGGTCCAGAGTTTTGGGAGTGCAGGTAAGTGACCACGATGCGATAATTGTCCCAATTTAACCCCAAAGTAAGCCACTATTGCACTAGGGTATGGCGTCGTTGCTGATATTGCTACACCTGCTGAACGAGGAGGTTTTGTATCAGGGATGGTGTTAGGGTAACTATAGCCTTTCTTCATACGATGCGCTTTCGTCGCACGTTGATAGTCGCCACGATCTTTCACTAATTCTCTGTAGTCCCAACATTGCAACGGCCGTGGGTCCTATCATTGGTGGTACGCTCGCAGAGTCTCCCGGTTGGCGCTGGATCTTTTGGTTATTGAGCATCTTGGCTGGAGCGTGCCTGTTCGCTGTCGCGTTGCTGCTGCCAGAAACCGCGCGATCTATTGTTGGCAATGGAGAAAATGCAGTTTCAGGGATGTCGGGCGCCCTAACAATTGTACCGACACTGAAATCATTCCGAATTAGGGCGACATATCGCAGCAAAAAGTCCCGATCTTTTACTACAAAAGTCGAGACGCCAGATAAGAGAAAGTTTCATGTTCCGAACCCAACAGCAAGCTTGAGACTACTTGCGGCGCCGGACTGCCTCCTTATCACTTTAATCTTCGGCATCTTCTACATGAACCTGAGTAGTTTACAAGCGTCTTTATCCACCATGTTCATACGCTTCTATGGAATATCCGAGACCCAAGCTGGTCTGGTTTACTTGCCATCTGGAATCGGTGCTATCATAGGGGCGTACGGCGCTGGTCAGTATTATGACCCCGCACCGTTGACACTTTTATGTTGACAACCTGCGCAGGGTATATTCTCAAACACGATTATCGCGTAACGGCACGGAAGCATGGTATAACAATCAACGTACCAGGTGGGGATGATATGACGACATTTCCAATCGAAGAAGCGCGACTCCGTAGCATAGGATTCTTAATCGGCCTTGCGGGTCTTTGTACTACTGGGTATGGGTGGTCTGTGAGGTACAGAACAGTAAGTCATTAGTATAGAATACGTCTTCTAGCACGCTTAACGCAGAACGCATAGCACATAGCGGTTCCATTGGTTCTTCAATTCGCCATTGGTCTCTCCACGGCCATTGTATTCAATGTAAGTGTATTTTGTTTGTTCTCAGAATGCCCGCTATGCTGTAGCAGATTTGTCTGTCCGCCCAACAGCTGACGTTCTCTATAGTCCAGTGGCACACTGCTCACAGACGTGCATCCCAAATCTCCATCCACAGCATCGGCCGCGAACAGCATTGTTCGGTGCCTTCTAGCAGGTGCAGGAACTGCTGTTGTTCAGCCTCTCATAGATTCAATCGGCATACACTGGACGTTCACATTATTCGGATGCTTGAGTCTGTCGTGCTTGGGCATCTCGTGGGTAGAGACACATCATGGAAGACGCTGGAGGAATAGACTGGAAAGCAGAGGCATCAACCGGTAGCGCCGACTAGCCGAGCTTCGTTGGTCGTGGCATATGCATGGCTTGCCGTGACACTGCATGCTTCGGATCAGGATTTGCTGGTAACCAAGAAGTAGCCAGCTCGTACACCTGGCAACACCTGAGTGGGCTTTCGATCACAAGGACTGCAATGGAAGATACTCTGTATCATATAATTACCGTGAGATGCTTACATTGGTGCAAATGCGGACTAGTCGCGGGTGATGTTAGTCTGTGCGGCGCTTAAGCAGGTTGCCTGCATGTGACCCGCATCTCCAGACAGGCACTTAAGGGTCACTTTCGCCTACTTCCCCAGTCTGAAACCCAACCTGACACCGCAAACATGGATGCTGAGATCAAATACCTTCTTTCCCTAGGCTCCATCCGAGATCGAGCAAAGCTAGTTGGCGAAGCAGCTCAGGCTGGTAACCTGAGCCATTTCGATGTTGACGAGGCCAAGTTGGGTAGCACTGCTGAGTTCGTGACTTCAGTCATTAAGGTTAGTCATCTTGCCAGACTCCGTTGCTCCAGGCAGGGAAATCAGGCACTGACAACAACATCAATAGCGCGACTTTGGTCCTGACAAGTTTGATACAATCCCGCCTCATGGTCGATGGCAGCATTTTGAGGTCGGCAACGTGCCTCGCATTGCCGACTTGATCGAACAGTGGGAATCAGATGGAACTGATTCCATGGAGGTTACCCGTCGATTGATCGATTTGTTCTTCGTTTCTGTGTTGCTAGACGCAGGAGCAGGTGACTACTGGCGATACGTTGAGCCTGAAACAGAGCGAAGATACGAACGTAGCGAAGGCATCGCTGTCGCCAGTCTTTACATGTTCAAGGATCTTGCTTTCGCAGCACAGAAGGATAATAGGGCACCAATTGTAGATGGTTGGTGCCAACGTGAATTTTGCATCTGTTTCCGTGGCTGACCACGCTACTCTAGGAAAGGGTCTTGAGCAGCTGACTACTGCTACGCTCGCACAAGGCTTCCAGATATCGGACAGTAATATGATATTAGGGCTCGAGTCTCGCGCAAATTTACTGCGAGGCTTAGGCAAATCGCTTCTTGCTCAAGCCAACGTCTTTGGCGAGGAGGGTCGCCCTGGAAACGTGGTCGGTTCGTGAAAAACTCCAGCTGTCGCGGGATGGCGCTCACTCCTTGCAGACTACATGAAGGGAACTGCCGGACCAGCAAAAAAATTGGACGTGACGGTGTTCTGGGATGTACTCCAAACACTGCTGATACCTGTCTGGCCGAAAGGCCGGACGATCATTCATGGTCAAAGTATCGGAGATGCATGGCCTTTGAGCACTCTCAGGCCTCAAGGCTCTCCTACGGCTGATGGAAGCGGTAACTATATTCAACCCTTCCACAAGCTAACTCAATGGCTCGCATACTCGTTGATGGTCCCGTTTCAGCGTATTCTGGGCATGGATTGGACTGGGACCGACTCTTTAACTGCTCTACCTGAGTACCGCAACGGCGGTCTATTTGTGGACATGGGTGTTCTAATACTTAAGAAAGAGGCGCTCGATAGAGGACTGGAAAGATCTGGCAGCGACTTGCCAATGTTCAAGGCAGATGATGACGTAATTGTTGAATGGCGTGCCATGACGCTCGTGTTGGTCGACAAACTGTACGAGCTGGTGCTTGAGCTGATGGACGGAGTACATCTAAGTATGGCGCAGCTTTTGGAAGCAGGGACATGGAAATCTGGAAGGGAGATCGCCGCGAAGAGGCGGCCTCAGACAAAATCGAGCCCAATCATCATTGAGAGCGATGGTACAGTCTTCTAAGGTCAGATGCATGACTATATGTGATAGCTGAGGGTCACATAAACATCATTAATTCGTCGTAGTACTAGAATAGAGATAGAATCTCGTCTCCTTGTCAATCTCCTCCAACCTATGAAAAATCGAGCTGTAATTATGGGTGTACTAAATGAAAGCTCTTCCTGCCGGACAGACTTGACTTACGAAACCCTTACAGAGCATTTGCAATCTCCCTCATTGTGTCTCTCGCGTTCATCTCCAGCTCCAGAGCGAACTCGTGCTCGTCCACGTCGAGCTCCTTAACCTTGTCTGCAGCCGCCAGAAAATCTTCCACAATTGTTGTATAGCGATTTCCCATAGCGGCCTCTAGTGAACTCATGATTGGTATTCGGCTGGTCGCTGCTGAAGACGTTGTTCGACTTCCAAGATTGCCAGACACAGATGGTTGCTTGGGCGAATGTGACACAAGAAGCTCGTGTTTTAGTTGCATAAGATCGAGTGGACGTGTCGCTTTACGATCGAGATCGCTGTCACTATGTTTTGGCTCACTTGGTTGAGCAGATAATATACTATGCGCCAAAGTCGGTTCTGAAACAGATCTCTCAGTTATCGAGGGTAGAGGTCGCGTCGACCTTGTTTGTCGCTGCACCCCGGATGGGGAATGTTCAAACAAGATATGTCTCAAGCCCATCCACAACCCTATTTCTAATAGCGTGCATCCTACGCTAAAGATGTCGAGGCTTTTGTGAAAGGGCTGGCGTGCACTACTCAAGGAAGAGGGATGACGGTAAAGATCAGCCTCTATATCAGAATCTAACGGCTCTGTCATCTCACCCGGACTGTCGACACGGGAATATACGTATCCAGCTATGTAGACCGAAAAGCTGGAGAGATCATTAGGGGCAGGATCGGATATAGAAGTCCGACTGTTGGATCTGCGGACTAAGATAATGTTGTCTGAACGGAGCTCTTTGTGAAGCCATCCAGCTGTATGAAGGTTGAGGAGCGTTTCCAGGACAGTGACTGCAAGCACTAGGCGATGATTGAGCGATGAAATTTTGCTATGGTCTAGCAGATGGCGGAGTGAGCGGAGTTCAGGTGCTGGAAGCCTTGTGCTTGCAATATCTCCAAGTGAGAGCGACTGGCTAGGGCTAGGAGAAGCATCGTGAGGAAGGTCAAAGATGTAGCCGTACCGCTTCAAAACTGGATCTCGAACAAATCCACGACATTGGAGACTGTGAAGTGTGGGTGCCGTAGTGTGCAAGAAGGCTGCGACCTGATTGACGCGTCTGGTGATGTTTGGGTCGTTCATGTCCACTACGTACTTCCATTCGAGGAGAACCGTAGACCCATCGTATTGTGCTAATGTTCGGAGCCGCTCGGCCGTTCGGCTGAGTGTCAGGAAGCGCTTTGATAGGTTCATGTCTCTGAAAGGTTTGTCAATGTTGTCATCGGTGTCGTATAGAGTGCTGTTGCGGCTGGAGCTGAATGAAACCGATGATATGGTTTTCGTAAGTGCTGCGAGGGGAGGTCCAGTGTTCGACTCCGAAATTCCCAATTTGAGCCTTGTCTGCTTCAGTCGTGCAGCCGCAGATATGGCGAGCTTGGACTCGGCTTTTTGGAACTCCTTGCCGATAATCCCAAGCTCGCGGTCGCCATCGGCGTGTAAGATGGCAGCTCGGAGACAAAATTCTAGGTGCCTCTGCATCCTATCTTGCCTTGCCTGCTCCAAGAATTTCCCCAATTCGGCGACATATCCTTTGGCCTTATCTAGTAGTCGATCAAACTTCTTATCATCGAGAGTAACCCACTTTAGTCTCTTCCAAGGTTCCTTCCTTCTAAGAAACACGGCCATGTCGATCTTGCCCGTCCATTTTCTTCGTTGAGAATCGTTGCTAAGCAATATCGACCCGTCGCCGTCAATGCTGTCAAAGTCCTCATCTGTTGGCTGCAGATATACTCCGTACTTCTGCCTGAGTTCGTTGATATCGGAGAGAAGGGCTTCGAGTTGGCCAAGTATACCGGGAACGAGCGCAGCGTTGTTCGCACTTATCAACAACGTTGGGGGGTTTTGTGTTAGCCCAGCTTCCTGTGCCCATGTTGTTAAGGAATGAAGTAGAAGCTCCAGCTGTATCCGCACGTCGGAAACATCTCGATTGTAATGCTTAGCCTTGCTGAGGATGACCAGTCCTTTGATGCAGCCGTTGAAGCACGTAAGGCTGAGTGCAACGATACTGACAACGTCCACCATTGTGATTAGAGGTTTTCCAAGGAACCGGACACAAGGGCAAAATAATCGACAAACCTGTCGATGTTGTGAGAATAAGAATGAAGCGCGAAGATATCGTCTTACATTGTTAACAAGGCTGAGCAAGCCGTACGTAGTAAGCGCTTCCAGGTTCAGGGGGCGTTTCCGGGTTCGGGCAGCAGCGCTTCGTGAAACACAATCTTGTGGGGGCGAGTCCTCGCTGCGCATTGATAAAACTTACGCTTCATTTCTGCCGTTTCCCAAGCATTTTTTCCTAGTGTTCGAATATTTTCGCCCACGAAGCAACATGGCGCCCAAAACGATATCGATTATCGGCGGCTTGGACTACGATCTCATCATGATCGCCAATCGCATTCCTGACGGAGGCGAGAGTCTCCTCGCAAACGAGTACCTGGAAGCCCTGGGTGGGAAGGGTGCTAATTCCGCGATCGCGACATACAGAACATGTCATAAAACACCCGACGATCCACACAAAGCACCGCCAACCGACCAACTGTCAGACGCATCTGGCGGCGCTGAGTTAGCCGCCACAAGCCCCTCCGACGAACTCCAAATCAACGTACGCATGGTCGGTGCGGTTGGGGACGATAAATATGGCGAGCGATTCTACGCCGAGTTAAACAAAAATGGTGTCGACACCTCGGGGATGATCACCGTTCCCAACACGCAGTCAAGCATATGCTTTGTCATGGTGGAGAACTATACGCGCGAGAATCGTTGCCTGTTCACATTGGGTGCAACAGCTACCTGGAAAAGAGAAGATTTTGTCCGCGTGAACGATCTCGGCCATGGCATGCGGCCTGACCTTTGCGTTGCGCAGATGGAGATTCACAAGGAAGTGGTTGAACAGATGATTGAGACGGCGGGGAAAGCCGGCATCGATTTTGTCCTCAACGCTGCGCCAGCGAATCCGATCACCAAACGAACCTATCAATGGTTGACACATTTGCTGGTGAACGAATCTGAGGCCGCTATTATGTCTGGACGGGACCTAGACGAGGTCAACAAAGAGACCTGGCCTGTCATCTGTAAGGAGTTCTTGAATCGAGGTGTCAAGAATGTCATCATTACTCTTGGAGCAAAGGGCGCGTACTATGCCACAGCCACAGAGAGCGGCCATTGTCTTGCATACAAAGTCAAAGTCGTAGACACGACTGGTGCAGGGTAAGTGACTTCAGCCTTGTATTTACGAATACATCTTACAGAAGGCTGATTCTCACCACAGCGATACCTTCACTGGCGCTTACTCTTCTGAATACCTACGACAGAAGGATGCTGGACAATGGAATATCAGACAAGCTGTCATCCGGGCAAACAAAGCAGCCGCGCTCACCATCATGCAGTTAGGAGCTCAGCGTGGCATTCCATGGTCTGACGAGATTGACAAGTTCGATGCACCCTTTAATGAGGACGAGCCAGACCTTGCTACTCTCGCTATCGATTAGCAAAGGAATTCAGGCGTCATTCACATATCAGTGCGTTGAGAACCCCAAAGTTTGAGGTACTATAATATATATGAAAAGTCACTCTTGCTCATTCCGATATCCTCTGCCGGTATAAGTGCCCGACTTACACTTGTGCATACCAATCGTCCGTCGCTATATGCATAGTATATATCAGGCGCATGTTGTACAGAACACAAAGTCACTTTCCCGTCGCAGATTCCGTTTGATGTCCTTTGCTTCCTTTCTCCTGTTGACACTGCGCTCCAACATCCTGGATGTGCATTCTTTGAGCAAATCTCCGACTTCATCGCGGGGTGGTACTATCTCGTCTAGCCAGTCGAGCACCTTGTCCAAGTTTTCTCGAAAAGCGTATGCATTGTCTCGATGCCGCACGCATCTGTATTCCTGGAATTCTTCTAGTTTTCTTTTGTGGCGAATGGTAAGCATCTCGCTAAAAACACATCCCATGGAGAACACATCAGCACTGCGTCCTCTAGGTAGACTCTCTGGAGCCCAGTAAACAGGTGTTCCAAATGTGAGTGTGTCCAACGACGTTGAGCTCTCCTGGCCAGAAAAGTCCTTCGCACAGCCAAAGTCTGCCAGGTAGGGTTGGTGGTCCTTGATAAGGATATTACTAGGCTTGATATCCTCGTGCTTGATGTGTTTTGAGTGTGCAAAAGCTAGAGCGCTGATAAGGCAGCCAAACCACGAAGTGATGTGCGCAACGTCCGCTCTGGGAAACTGGTTGTCGGCGCATCGGCGCATATAAGTGCGCAGATCGCATTCAGCAACGGGCAGCATGAAGAGGCTGCAGTTATCGCCGTCAAAATGATGGAATTGCACAGAAGCAATGTGGTGATGGCGGAGCTTCTGCATGATGGCTACCTCGTTCAAGACCTCCCTCTCGACACGTGCTTTGGTGTTAGGATCGGACACGCGGATGACCTTCTGGGCGTAAAAGGTCCCTGTCGAGGTCTCCCGAACCTTATGTACTTGCCCATATGCCCCATTTCCCAGTGTGTCTTGCCACTCGAACGATACGTTTGTCATATATGGGTTGTACGGTCCTACCGTGGTGTTGTAGTAACTCTGGTTGGTCATGGCTCGCTGGGCTGCGGCTTGATCCATGGCAGCTTGCTTGACCAGCTGTTCCCATTCGTCCTTTAGCGCAGCTATCGTACGGGTAGCGTGTTCGACCTCGGCAACAAAATGGTCAACTTTGGCTAATCATGATCTTAGTTTGATTTGTACAGGACAGCACAGCTCTCGACGTACCGTCGCTATCTTCCGTATCGAGCGCTTGTAGCATGCGCTCATAACATTGCATATATAACGCGAAAATGGTTTGAAGCGGCCGCTGAACAACTTCGTTCTCTGGAAACAACGACAGCTCGGGTCCAAAAGCTGGAATGATGTCGCTGATCCGGGGAAGGTGTTCGCGAAAGAGCTTATCGCGTTGCTTGTCGCGAATGGACTTGTCTCTTTGCGTGAGGTCGAGCGCTTTCTGGCCCGCGTCAGCTTTACTACGTAGATACAGTTTGATCCACTCTGCGTGGGGCACCTGCCTGGACCGTTTCGAACGCTTTAGACCAGAACACGTAGCTTAGACACCTGGACGTGTCAAGTCCGGTGGATTCATCGAGCGCACCCACGAAGGCAATGATCTGATCGTGATATCGAAGAAAGCGGGCCAGTAGTCGCTGTGGGTCTCTCTCGCGAATGATAGTGCAGTGCTGGACAAAGTTACGATGAAAATGGTCCTCGCCAGGGATGCCGCCGTCGTCAGGACCAGGCAGGTCGGAGAGAAAGGTAGACCAGGTAGACGAGCTACCAGTTAACGACATGGCGTCGGCGGGCGCATCGAGCGCGACCGGAGCAGGTAGCGTGTCCTACACCACGCGGAGCTCAGTGCGCGCGAAAAGACATGGTGGCATTTAATGCACGGGTAACTGGGCAGGCTGCGTCGTTTGTTACGAACGCTTGGAGAGGGGCCAGTGTGACCTCCTAATTATCGTGGGGGTGCTCTCCCACCTGCTGACATGGCGGCGGCAGCGGCAGCGGTTAGGATGCACGTCCCCGCAGAATTAAAGAGTACGAGTTATAGTCACGTTGGCTCGCTTAGGTAGTATCCTGGCACTACCACTTCCCTAACGCATACACAGTACGTAGTATGTTTAGCTGAAGTGCTACTCGGGCCCATGGCGACTAGGGTCGACTTTCGAGTATTCGAAAATGAAGCACTCATGACTATATACATCTGTAGCCTTTCTTCAGTCTGGCCACAGTTCCATGAAAACCGAACACAGCATGGCGTACCGGAATGGCCAGGTTTCCTTTTGTGGTACTGTCATCAATCAACAGTCCGTATTGCAATTCTTTCCTTGCAATCTTTTTATCTAGGGGAGCAGAGCTTAGGAAATGACCTTGTGCCCACTCGTCGAGATCCTTGTTTCGTGTCGTTCGAAGGAGCCCCGAAAATGAGCTTGTGTGAACGGCGCCATTGGATCTTAGTGCAAGGAGTCCTGCAATGAGGATTGCCATAGTTGCGAGCAGGGCGGTGGTATAGGAAAGAAGTAGAGTACGCGTGTTGTACGTATACACTATTCGTGTAGTATAGCGTAGCTTGCTGTGAGACTAGCGGGAGGTGTTATCGCGGAAAGAGGTAACCATCTAAATTATTCAGTTCGTTACAAGATCGAGGATGCGCGAGACAAACCAAATTGCTCAGGCTATCGTGACCGCTGACGAAGCCTTGCTGACAAGTTCCCAGTTGAAGGAGCACGTTGGGTTTGCAAGGAGTTCCATGATACCATAGATACCGTTCACGGTGCCTGGGCGACTGCGCAAGACTCGCCAGGAGTGCTGATAGTACGAAATTGAGGCACTGGCTATTAGACACGTCTTTGGGAGAAACGCGAGTCCTGTTCCTACTCGAACAGCCCACTCTTCTGTTACCCTTGATTTCATGCCCATCGAAAGATTTGTAGAAGAGGTGATGTGATAGAGCACATGCGATGCTTAGCAACATAAAAAGTACCATAGCAAGCGATACTTGAACGAGATATGCCAGGCATCTTCTTTTGTTGTAACCTGTGACTGAGAAGGATTGAAGGGCGTTTGTTCGGTGATCTGCGGCTCTGATGATCTTGCAGGAGCCATGGTTCACGGCAACAACTCTTTTCCTGTGAAGACCTCGGATGTTGTTGTCGGACACTGGCAAGGCTGGCCCCCACGAAGAGGGCTGTGTGTGTGGCGCACACCACAGTTTCATTTACGAAGCTAATGCAACGTGAGCATTCCTTGGCAGCCTGATGCGCAGATGCGGGTGCGGGTGTCTGTGGGCGGCGCCGTGGGTTTGTGCCCTGGTCGAAATCTCCATGAGATCAGAGTTGTTTATTCCGGAAGATGCTTTATTCGTAAGGATATCTGTAGCCTACCATGCTGTCTACTCCCACAATGGTACTCAGTCCAGATACGTTTACGGCTGCAGCCTCTTGAGGGTGCACAGCCTGATTAGAAGTACATGTTGTAGGTGCATTCGTTTGTGTTCTTGTTGGCCAAGACATGGACCCAAACCTACAGAGATTTGATCTATCGGCTAACGTTCAGCCTGCTCGACGGCTTAAATGTTATACTCAAGCTTGTTATGGCCGACACTCTCAGCATATCACTCAAGACATGAATAATAAGTTTGTGAACTCTTAAAACTTGTGATGAACTACGACAATATGACGGTTTCTCCTTCCCCAGCTCGTCTCCGTGCGGAACGGGATTTGCATCAGCAAGGCTGAAGATGGAAAGGTTTTGTTTTGCAAGCTAGGCGACGCCTCAAGTCCTGCACAAGATTCTTGGCTGAGTCCTGCAGAAATGCCCTGGTTGGTTGATCGCACAGCCCTTATATTCTAAATCTAAACATCGGGCTCAGCTTGCTTTTTCAATCGTGCACCTACGGAGGACCTGGTTCTTAATCGATCGTAACGCCATCGCACCATCTCACCCTTCCAACAAAGACCAAGGAGTTACACAGTTCTTAGGGGAACATAGTCAAAAGCGACCGATTTGGAGCAAAGAGCGGGAACAATGGAAGATTCACACAGCGAGGCATCCCTCGTCGGTGACTATCGGTCAGTCGAGACGTATCCTATGGAGGATATATCTATAGAAGCCATGGAAGCAGAGCTACCAACCGCAAGCTCGAGAAGGAGTTCTGTCGCAAGTCTAGTTTCGCAAACATCGATCGACCCTCGCAAAACGGTCGGCCCAATGCTCTCCGTGCACTAGAAAGTGTGTCCGCTTTCTTCGGTCGTAACATCAATGCTCTCAATGCACGCATTCGCGCAGGCAGATACCACGGATGGCGTATGGGCGTGCTCGCTGGTTGTATCATGTCCGCGTTTGTTCTATCTTGCAATATTGCCATTCTCATCATAGGCAGCCAAATTCACGGCGGCTACAAGGAGGGCATCGCGGACCTAGTTTCGATTCAGCCACAGTGATATCAAGATGGAGCACGGCCGCTCATTTGCTCATCAACGTGTTCAGCACAATGCTTCTTGGGGCGAGTAATTACACGATGCAGGTGATGAGCTCACCAACCCGGGACGATATTGACAATGCGCATACGAAGCGCAAATGGCTTGACATCGGGGTTCTCAGTATACGAAATCTGAGAAATATACCTCGTACACGGACCATGGTTTGGGTTGTGCTAGCATTTTCTTCTGTACCACTACATCTGTTGTAAGTATGAACTTGATGGGGTCATGCAAGGACTTGTTTAGATGCTCACTACAGATAGCTACAATGCGGCTATATTCCAGCTCACAACGCACAACGAGTACAACATATTCTTTATGAATGCAGATTCGGATGATTTTACCAGGCTTGACGATATCACAAAATCCGTGAATCAGACCATGTATCAAAGTTTCTCAAGCCGAGCATGGAAGCCAGTGTACAACGCAAAATACATCTCCGAGTTTGGCGATCTATATCTAGGAATGCACGCCTTTACTTTCGACAATGTAAAGAATAGCACCATTGAAAAAAGAAAAATTTTTGTTCGCGGTGGACAAGAGACCATCGACGACATTACAGATATCACTTGGTCTAGAGACGGCGATTGGATTAAGTACATACATTGGACAGAATCACCCCATGCAAACTTCCCATACGCTGCACATGTCAAGAAGGCAATAGCAAAAAACGCTGAATCCAAAAGCAGCCTACAGTTGAGTCGAGATTTCATGCTTGTTGTCATCTCATTCAATCTATTAAAGCTAGGCATTCTGTTCTGGATTCTACTGAAAGACCGATCAGCTTATATCGTCACATTAGGCGATGCTGTGGCGTCCTTTCTTGTAAACCAGGATCGGACGACTGAGCACGCTTGTCTCTTGAACAAAGACGATTTTCTTTTCGTAAAGGGACACGGGTCGCGTCCTTTCCGAGACCCAAAAGATATCGCAAAACTCAAAGCCCGATTGGAGGGTACATGGACGCCAGGACGCATAGATCGATTTACTGTTCTTACTTACGATAAGCAGTTCTTTATGGTAGCTCTGTAAGTAATCATGCAAAGCTTAGTTCTGCAAGCTTACATCGGCAGATTCATTGCTACGCTGTCGACCAATACGCTGGTGCCCATTTACTACAGCTATTACGATTGGAAATGGAGCACTTCATCTAGCATGACTGCGAATGCGGGAGCAGGAGCGCTAACAAATGCGTGGATCGTCAATACGCCCCAGCTCGCGTTGTCGATCTGCTATTTGGGACTTAACAATGTCTGCACGTCACTTGCAGGCGCGGAAGAGTGGAACAATATAGGTCGACTACGGAAAGCGCTACGAGTCACAGACCCGCAAGGCGAACAACGAAGCACATACTTCCTGCAACTACCTTATAGATGGAGTGTTCCACTCATGCTAATCAGCAGTATCCTTCCCTGGCTACTGTCGCAAAGCTTTTTCCTCTTGCGACTGAACGTACTGGAAGAAAATGTAAAGAATATGGATTCTATATCAGCTTGCGGATTCTCGCCAATGAGTTTGATGGTATTCTGTGCGGTTGCAGCTGTTCTAGTATGCGCTGTGGGGACCGTTTGCATGAAAAGGATGAATCAAAGCATGCCTGTCGAAGCTTCTTGCAGTTTTGTCATCAGCGCTGCGTGCCACGTCCCAGATAACGATGTCGACCACCATCTTCAGAAGCTACGATGGGGTGTTGTCCATACGCCCACGAGACACCACCGTTATTGCTGCATTACGTCGAAATCAGGGACAAAGAAACCAATCCAAGGAAGACGCTACATATCGATGTGAGACACTTGGGAAAATGACTGCGTAAGTACTTCGTATCGGTGCACTTTAAGTGTTTGGAAGTGGAATGTAGGGTAAATATTCTTTTATAATGCAATAAACAGGTTAGTGGAACAGGGCGAGGTTATAAAGACCACAAAGTCGTCAGTGGGATCTAGTCAAAGATCGGAACAGGCGCTGCAGTGGACCTGGCCGCCCGAATGTGACGCCCTTAGATAAAAATTGAGTTCTGTCTTGCAGTTGGAACTGGCGGTGAGGTACCATAGGTCGGTAGGGGATGTCAACAAAATCTTCTTGGGCGATGTGGTGGTCCCCATCCCAGGAGGCAACCGTCCAGAGACGTGTTCCGAAGCCCAACGGACTACTCGTTGGAACATGTTCAGAGTTTTCTTAAAAAGGTACACTCTTTTGAAATATCACGAGTATGGAATAAACGGGAGAATTCGAATGGCTTTTTGCTCGATTTTCAGTCTGTCTGCCATGCTTTTCCATCCAACACTGTTGTATACACCAACGAAGAAGCATTGACGTAGGTGAACATAAAAACTTGATCAAATTCTTGGAAAATGAGGCGGCTACAAGGCCGACAGACAACATGGCCTGATCAGTGAAGGCTGAGTTCGCTTGCATAGACTAGAGCGAGGGACGAGGGACCTTTGATTCACCAATGAGGCTAGGAGAAGCCGTGACTTGGTGTGCAGGGGAACGCGAAACTCTGGCTTGGCACGCGACAGGCTGAGCGTAGCCTGAAGTTCAGGTCCCCAAACACGATACTCCACGTCATTTGGTCATATTATAAATGCGATATTATTCAGAGCTTGCGTGCTTTTCCTGGGGCGCAGCACATTTGTGATTTCTAAGATGTGATGCGGCTCAAGAAGCGACTACTATATATCTACACTTCCTTCAAGGTTTCTCCTTACCTGCATCTCTTCTAGAAATCTTTCGCGGCGTCCCTGTCACAACTTGAACAACTAATATCATTAACTTCTAAACTACACATTCTCAACGCGACAGTACTCACAAGCCCTCATTCACCACCAAACACCATGCGAATTCTTCCAATACTGAGCCTGCTTTCTGCTAGCCAGGTAGTATCGAGCCTGATCCAACCTATCCCTCGCGACCCCGAAGCCTCACAACTATCTTTACCGCAATTCGAAGCCTTGAAAGCGGACATCATCCAGGAGGAGATTCAGGGGTCTCAACTCGACAGCCGCAGTCCTGTAATTGTTCGGCCACCACCTCGAACAGGGACGTCTGAGAGAGTACCTAATGCTCCGGATGGAACGGAAAGTCTTGCCTCTGCGATGATAGCTCCGAAAGCTGCTCTGCATTGCGGAGTTCTAGCGATTGTAATCACGGGTATGGTGCTATAAATCCTATGCTTTTGGGCTGGGGCAACTACCATGTATTTCTCTGTCGGCACTGGCACCTCATTGTTCCTACAGCAGCCGCGCTTGGCCTTCAGCGACATGTGGTATTCTTGTTACTGCAGAATAGATTCAAAGTAGACGTCGTTAGACCAGTAGGGATTTTCATAGCGGATGCGGGAGGCAGCGGTCTGTATTTTCTTTACTTCTTGGTTGATGGCTTGACGAGGTTTTCGCTCCTATCAAGGCAGGCCATTGTTGTATATTGCCTCACTCGTCGAATCGGTTGGGCGGTTCTGCGTTTCTCTCCTTGTAACTTCTGTGCTAAATCTTTTCGTCTCTTAGTTCTTGTTTGCTCTTTTGGGATAGAAACCGAATACATATTGATTCTTACTATACCCTGTACTCTTGTATTTGAGACCGATGATACGCTGTAGGGAAGCATGCGTGAGATCAGGTTCTGCCCACAGCTCTGACATTGAATAAGCCTTATAAAAGAAACATGTTATATTATTACTACTAAATAAAGAATTTGTGTTGGCCACCATTACATCGTATGTCTGCAGCCATTACTTTGCGGAAAGGCTTCCCACTATTTGAATAGACTTGCAAATACGTCTGCTCTCTGGTAGTGACCTGCGAAGTCGAATATGGACTTAAATGCCTTCACAGCTTCTATATCGGCATCGGCATATAAAAGTTCGTCGTCCTTACCATCTGTGTAGCCAGGAATTTCTCTACCCCCTGGGCCGTAAATCGTGGCTCGTCTGCGTGACTTCTGATCTTCCATAAATTCCCGGATGCGCTCTGTAGTACCGTATGCCTCAATCTCAGCGTCAGAAACGACTGAAGCTGAGTTTATTACATACGTTCCTACCGAGTTCGCGACGGCTTTGCCTTTGACCTGAATCAAATCACTGATGTCTGTGTCATAAGTCAAAAACTGTGGCCATGAGGCGACGTGTACGACAGGATAGTCGAGCGCCACCGAGTACTGTGACAGTGGATTCCCGTTCTCTGCGCAAATCAGACCGCTGAAGCCGCCATAATCCGCCCGTGCTGATGACTTGCTTCCTGTCGTGCCCGGTGCGTGGATCAAGCGTTCCCCGACTGTGGGGACAAGCTTCTGATGTTTGTGCAAAAGTTCTCCGTTTCTTCCGATGAAGATCTGGCTGTTGAACAACGTGCCCGTTGTGTTGGCCCGACGCTCATTGATTCCGATCACAGCAGTAATGTTGGCTTCCTTGCAAGCTTGCTTCAGAGCATCAACCTCAGGCCCAGGAACTTCGACAGCTGAATCGAAGAGTTGAAGATAGAGTGATGTTGACAAAGGGTCGGCATCAGGAAGTAGAGGATTCCACCCAGGATAGCCTGGAATGAAAGCCTCTGGAAAGCCGATGACATCTGCGCCTTCGCTTCCGGCTCGAAGGATCAAATCCACTACTTTCTGTGTCGTAGCGGTCTTATTGAGGAAGATGGGCGCCGCTTGAACTGCGGCGAGCTTAAGGATTTTGCGGAGTGGTACGGAAGAGTTCATTTCTAATTGACTTTGAACGAACGGAAATTGAATTGTGCTGTGATGCAACTTGTCCGTAGATGAAGATGAGGATCTTAAATATCTCATTCGATCGGCCGCATTATCATCGTAGCTGGACCGACTCTCCAAGTGAAGGGAGCTTTCGGTCCGTTGCATCTTAGATAGACGAATTTCACCGAGACGAACATGGTTGATTGACGTAGTCTCGCTCCTCCAGAACCCCGAATCGGCACTTACATTCGGCAACTTATTAGAGCTCTACTTCTAGTGTATCGAGCAAACAATGCACGAACAATGTCGTGTTGACTTTTGGAGCTTATATGTTACGAGCAGATACTGGGTATCAGCAGGGAATACGCAAAAGCAGTTTCGAGAGAGCAAAACTCCACAGTAAAATGGTCGCCTTGATTTCCTATACGCAGTCTAGGTGCGTGGTCTTCAAAGCATCTTCAATGCCGATTGGGGTTACATGTTTGCCGAGATGTTGCCGTTTCGTGGCTGGCAAAAGTGCCGATCGAGCACCAAGCCCGTATCTCCGGCATCAACTTCTCGGTGCTTTTGTATTGAACGCACGCAATGCTAGTGATAACATTGCCGACTGGCTTAGCGTAGTGGCTTCTGAGTCCAGACATGTGATCATTGGAAATCAAATCGTTTACTTCCCCGTGGCGCTTGGCGCGTCCCACGTCGAGCCAAATGCGGGCTCACAGACGTGCGTTTCTTTGCGGTATCAGGCAGAAATGTTGCTTTAAAAGCATAATCTTAGACCTTGATATGATCGAGATAATACGACCTGTCGACGGTTCCACTGGGAAGATTGATGCCAACTTCGTGGACCAATTCAGTCACATTGGACCCCTGTCCACGAGCCAGTACCAATCATCGGGCCCTACTTGTGCGCCATCGAGATCGACAAAGGTTGCGTAGGCCAGACGCCGGATCGCTGGAATTGTCAAAGGTCGCCGTAGTATTGTGGACCAACAGTTCCACAGAATGTGGGCTGGTCCGTAGTAGCATTGAGAACCTGCGTCCATTTATTGAGAAGGCGATGCCTTGAGTTGTGAGCTGCAGGTCAAAGACCACTTGTAAGCCAGGAGAAAATGCATCAATAGCTAGGGCTCTGTAAGCAGACCCGGAGTAGAGCGTCTGCACATATCGGCCAGATGGTAGCGGAGCAATGGCTGACTGTCTTCAAGCAGAGTCTTGAAATGGAGAGGACAGTCTGAACTGTCACGGTATTGCTGGCTTTCGGTTGGTCTTGACCAAATGTAATTTTCACCAAATGGTGTATACCTCTACCGTCAGCCATGTAACAGCGATCTTCTCATGCTCAATACCGAGCTCCTTCATGTATTTCTGACGGATTTGACGCCTGTCGTCAGCTTGAGCGATCACTTCGAAGCGGTAGCGCTCACTCTCAGTACTGGTGGTTCAATCGACGGCCACGACAAAAATGTACTTTAACGATACCAGCCTGCTTGCTATACGAGAAGCCACTCCGGGCGGCTCCAATTTCATCCTGGTTCAAGATGAGGCTCTATTGTGGACGGACCAGATGTGGGTGACTGCCGATCGAAAGCTTTCGTTATCAGCTTCACAGATGCGACATACTATATTAGCCGCTTTAAGTACAACCGCAAGATTAAAGGTGCCTGAAACGTGGCTACATGCAAGGCTCCATGTGTTTAGTGAATAGAGTATAAAAAATTATTATACAAACTACACTTCTGCTTAGTTTTGCCCTTAAGTTGCATTTTCCCTTATGCCGCCGATGCCTTTGTCCAGCGAGAGACTGAATAGTGGGTTTCCGTTTAGGCAGCAGGATTTCATTTTCACTGGTACCTGATCCACCCACTAAACTCAATAAACGTTGTCCCGCCTGCGTAACGAATTCCTGTGTTCTTGATTCTAGCAACTCTTAATCGTGTGTGCATTCCTTCAAAACCTTTAGGCTTCACTCATACTCATAGCTAGAATTTGAAAGACCGTCACACTGCAGCTTTACCCCAGAACCCGCTCCCCAAGCTGGAATTGCAAACAACTCACCCTTCGCCGAATTTAAAACTTAAAATGGCCACGCCCTTCCGGGTTAATCAGATCCACAGTACTCCAGGCAGAAACCCCCTCTCCGACCATGCAAAATGCTGGAAACACAACGAGAAGACGAGTTTCCTTGACCCTGGGTGGCCAAGGGAACCCCCTGACGTGGAGGCAGTTCTTGCAGTAGCTGAACAATATCCGCCTACAAATTTCCATGCCGAAGCCAGCAAAACTTGGACGTCCCAAGGGGCATTCCACAAGCTTTACTTTTTCTGCGACCAAACCACGTCCAGTACTTATTTGATGCGCGTGGCAATACCCGTTGAGAGGTTCTACAAGACCGAGAGTGAGGTGGCTACCATGAAATATCTTCAAAAGAACACTTCCATCCCTATCCCAAAAGTTATTGCGTGGCCATCCAGTGCCGAGAACATTGGTCTTGGTTTCGAATGGATTCTAAAGGAAAACGTTGAGGCTGTAACATTGGGGAGCGTATGGGAAAATATGGCTTTTGCAGCCAAAATGTCACTGACAAAGCATGTTGCCTGCAAAATGAAAGAGCTTCTAGATCTTCGCTTCACGCTACTTGGCAACATTTACTTTGCCGACAAATGGAACGAAGTGGGCTACCCTTTGCTGTCGTCAGCACAGCCGTTGCAGCCGGCATCCTATTCAGAAAGCTCGAAGATAGATATCGATATCGGTAAAGACAACAACTTTGTTATTGGGCAAATGGTGTCCAATAGATTTTTCCGAGACAAGAGTGCCCTCTTGTGTATTGAACGTGGACCATACGACAAGGCAAAGGAACTCACCATAGCCGAGACCAAGCTGCTCGGGCAGCGCATCCGGCATCTGCCGTACACGCCGGGTTCTGATTACTATTGCGATGTGGATCGTGAGCTTTACGAGGAGGAGACTGAGATGCTTGACGTTTTAAGGCGCTAGAGCAATTCCAGACGGATAATTTCTCCAAGGCGGATGAACCCGAGGACCGCAAAGTTCTTTGACACAGCGACCTCTCCGATCTAAATATCCTTGTAGACCCTACGACTTTCGCGCTCCAAGCTATTGTAGACTGGGAGTCCGTGAGCATCGTGCCAGCTTGGGAGATTAACAACGGCGTCTCCAACTTCCTTCAAGGCAATCAGGTGGACGAGCCTCCCCCAACAGGAACTCGTTCCGAAGAGGATGAAGACCGTCTGGTCGAAATACGACGAGACTGGGAGCTGAGTCTTCTCCGCAAGGTGTATACGGATGTTGTTGGGCCCCTCTTCAAAACCAGCCCAGAACTAGAGAATCGAGTTCGCCTGAAGACTGGATTTAGGCGGTGTCTTGTCACCTTTGAGGATGTTTGGAGGCAAACAAGGTCTTGGCTGGATCGGACAACGCCTCGAGATGACATTGAAATGGTGTAGGATCTCACGAGGCCTGGATTCGGCGCCTGACTCGACAATCTACTCTGTGCCAGCTCGATTCGGAGAATTA
This sequence comes from Pyrenochaeta sp. DS3sAY3a, assembly GCA_001644535.1. Taxonomy (NCBI): domain Eukaryota; kingdom Fungi; phylum Ascomycota; class Dothideomycetes; order Pleosporales; family Cucurbitariaceae; genus Pyrenochaeta; species Pyrenochaeta sp. DS3sAY3a. Next base: position 162,568 of record KV441642.1, on the reverse strand, counting down.
AGTACCAAGTCGACATGACCCAAAAGCTGCCAAATTATCAGTACGCCAGCAGTCCGATTCATCAAGCAAGAGAGAGGGACAGTAGTATTTGCTATCGCTGCATCTTCGGCTCTACACCTGAAGCTCAGTTACAAATCGCGGATAGTCATACTAGCTCACGTTGGCTCACAGCAAGCTTAGGGTTGCTCAAGCTACTTACTCATTGCTCGCGTTACACCCCTGCATAACTGAAGTTCAAATCTGGAAAAGGTTTTACGTGAGAGTAGATTTCAATTAACTGTTATCTCCTATTTCTTTCGGGCTCATATCATGAGTGTGGTCATGGATGGGTTTCTGGGAGAAGGAAGGAGAGGAGAAGAAGGAAGAAGGGGTTACTATCAGAGTATACTCTACGATTTTTGTTAATTTTTGGAACGTTTTTTTGAGCTTGTATAGGCTCAAGCCGTTTGAATCTTCATTTTGCAAGGTAAAACGTGTTACTTCCGTTTATGTCTCACTTTGCAATGGGTAGCATGGTTCCGTTATTTCTCATCCAGTCATTCTTCGCCCCATGGACCTGCAGGCATCTGTGCCACAACACCTATCAGCCAATCCTTGGGATCGTATCTGCAATGACTAACATCTGACAAGGCTACCAAGTTTCATAATTGTCCTTCGATCTCTCTGATTCAATACTGAACGAAAAATATCGAAGCTGCGTGATCGAAAAAAACCCGTAGAACAACAAAAGGAAGTTAGCGCGATGGGCATTACAACAAGCACACCCATGTACACTATCGAAGATGTGCCTGGGAAAGGCAAAGGCCTCGTCGCCGCCAAAGACATACCCAAAGGTACACGGATTCTCACAGAGGAACCTATTATAAGAGTGGAACCCCCGATCGGAAGCATGAAGCACCTCGAAGCGTGCATCTCCGAGCAAGTCATCTCCCTCAGCGATCAACAATCCCAAGACTTCATTTCTCTAGCCAACATCTACCCTTACTCCACCCCTTCTGAACAGTGGCGCGGCATCTTCCGCACAAACGCCCTCCCCACCGGCCCGCTCCTAGACACGGGCGGCGTTTTCCTAACGGCAAGCCGCATCAACCACGGCTGCGACAACAACACCGCACACTTCTGGAACGAGAACCTGCAGAAACTCACCATTCACGCGGTGCGCGATATCCCCCACGGCGAGGAACTCACCATCTTCTACCTGAGCAGTCGGCGAAACCGCGACGCGCGACGCGAAGAGCTGCAGCAGAATTTCAAGTTCACGTGTACTTGCACACTGTGCTCTTTGCCACCGGAGCAGTGCAAAGACAGCGATGCAAAACTCGACCGCGTCCACGCCATCGACCTCATCATCGAGCAGCGCGGCGAGCGTGGCCTCGTGCAGAAGCCCCGGCAAATGCTACACTACGTACACGAGCAAGTCCTCCTCTGGAGCTCCCCCTTGCCCAACAACGTCGGCCTCACGCGGGCCTACCCAGACGCGTTTCAAGTTGCTATCGCGAATGGCGATTTGGCGCGGGCGAAGGTGTTTGCAGAGAGAGTAGTAGCCCTGTATCTGATTAGTCTTGGTGCTGATAGCCCCGATGTGCTTGAGTACAGGAGGCTGGCGCTTGACCCTGCGAGTCACGATTATTATGGTATGTCGATGAAGTGGAAGACGGGGGTTGGGGAGGTTCCGAGGGGGATGGGGACGGAGGAGTTTGAAAAGTGGTTGTGGAGGAAGTGAGGGGATTGGGGAGGGGGGTTCTGGGAGGAAGGGAGATTGAGTGCGGGATGATGCATTGTTTTATTGGATTGATTAGGTGCCAGTACTCACATGATCAAATAAACATTGAAACGTCATCTTAAGCGTGGCCTGCTTGCCATCATAGCAGAAAGGAACACGTCATCCAGAAGTCAATTGCACGGTGGTCCCAAAGTATTTGGGCGACCCTCTTGCTAGCATCGACTAAGAACATGATTTGTTGCAGGAGGTGGCATGTCAAGCAAAATTCTGGGTATAAATGGAAGGTATAATATGCGTTGAATATCTGCACTGCCAAAGATTTAGAGCATCATATCATCATCACCAAGAGGTCCTTGGTCAAATCGCTTGGGGATACACATATTCTCATTGAACTACCCTACAAGTATCACTAAGGTCGGATAGAACATGCTTGGCGGCGGAGGCTTCGTTACAGACAGAGGGCATACTTCTACGGGAGCAGTCAGCCAATCTAGGTCGCAGAACTTCCGCATTAATCGTTCACGTACCATTTCCTAGTTGATGTTGGGACCGCTGGGGATAAGATCAGACACGGAGCCAACAGACTTGATGGTATCCCAGGAGAATCCATAGCGATTGAACACATCCGGGCTGCTAATCCATCTCTTCTTCTTCTCGTCAATGAGGTAGACTGGGTCGCCGTCGCCCTTGATGAGGGGAGTCGTCTGGTCAATCGCAGCGCCTTTGGAGAAGTTGTCCACGAGGGCCTGCGGCACGACCTGGAACTTCCACTCGCCAGTGCCGAAGAGGGCTTCCCAGACGGCGGGGTTGGCGACGTGGCGCAGCTTGCCGTCGAGGACGAGGTAGATGGCGTCGTTGCTGTCGCCCTTGATGTGCTTGCCTTCGAAGCTGGGGTCGCTCATGATGTCGGCTTGGTCCGGTGTGGGGAATTGGTGGGAAGATGGTATGAGTAGTAGGAGTAGTAGAAGTGGTAGACTGAGTTGTTGGAGAGTTGCTGGAAGCATATTGCGAGAAAGACCCCGTATTTATATCTAGAGCAGTCGCTGAGTCCGGTCGCTATAGACGAGCTGGTGGCATAAACAATGAGCTGAATGTCGCAATGAGGATAGTCTGCGCGTGCAGCGTGACTGCTCGCCGAGGGGTGCTTCTCGCGGCTGGCTGATGAACAAAGTGAATCCAGGTGCGCCAGCCTCTTGGTCTCTTGGGCGGTGTTGCTGCAGCGTGCATACGACGGATGTACGAGAATAATAGATTTGTTTCCTTTTGTGTTGTTAGAGTGGCTGGCTAAGTGTTTATACATGCAGGGCTGAGCATAGACGGCTTGCATTCCAGTCAAACCTCATTCAGAAGAGAGCTGGATCTGGCCGATTCCATTGTTACCATTGGTACGACTTAGGCGAGAGTCAAGTTGGTGCTGCTTCACACTGTACGATGTTTCGCCTCCTCGCCGCAGGCGAAGCCAATTACCACGAAGCACATCATTCTGTACTGGGCAATCAGTGGAATGTCAGAATATAGTATATACTGTTACTGTCAAATGTTCCATGATTGTGAAACCAAACTGCTGTGCAGTCGACAAAACGAGCTCTCCAACCAATCATGAGCATCTTTTGTGACACCATCGTGACAATCATGCAGGCGGGACCCTCAGCCGCATCTTGTAGTTCCCGTGCGGAGACGGAGTATCCCATTGGATTGACTTCGGCAATGCCAATATGCAGGGCTTCGCTTATTCTCTTCATCTCTGTCACTGCCATGCCACACCCCGCGATCTTTCAGCTAGCCGTGCGAAGCTGTTTCAAGAATGCGAGACACACGTCGATGCGGACAAGCCGCCAAAAATGTCAAATGATCCATTTAGTGCATAGGCAGCTCATAGGCAGCTGAGCACTAGTTCGCACTGGGCTGATTTGATCATTGTAGTAACCAGTCACTCTTGTAGACTTATGCATACCAGTTTGTCGGATTGGGCCTTTGAGGCAGCACTCATTGCAGTTAGGATCTACGTGCGACGACCCTATTTGGACACTAGCTCGATTATATGAACACTGACACCGCAAGGCGCAATCATTTCTGGCGATGAGGGAACCACAGTCATGCTCAAGGAACCAGGATTAAATAATGCTAATCGTGACACCTGCCTTAACGTTATTGCTCTTTCGTTACAATCTACACTCCCCTCCAATCATTCAAAAGCACATAATTTGATGCTGAAAACAACATACTAGGGGGCGTAGATACATACTAGCTGAGGATTTAATTTTTGAACAGTGCAACGCACAATCCGTATCCCAGCTCAGACCAACTAACCTCAGTGCGAAGCACACCTTACCAAAACAAAGCAGCTAGCTACTTACTGAGACCGTAATACAACGACCCGCCTTCAAATCACGCATCCACATACTCCTCTAGCTGGCTGGTAGGCTGGCAGGCAGGCTGACTGAAACAGCAAATAGACCTGTACTACATATATTGAATTGGCGTAAAGGTCCTTTTTGGTGCGCGTGTATTGTCCACCAACCTATTCTTGAGCTGAGAGGTCAGCGACGAACTCACGAACTCACGAACCTCGCTTCATTGACATACTCCCTTCTTCCTGCAACTCAATATACTACTGCTGCCACAATTTTATCCTGTCAAACCACTTCCCTTTCATCATCCATCTTCCTTTTCTCCATCTATCGTCCCTACCCCCATTCCAGCGTCCCGCTGCCCCCTACCCCCGAAGCCCACCCACTTCTTTCCACCGTGAATAGCATGATCCCCGTATTACTGACTTTCAAGAAACATAGCTTACTGCCACACGAGAACATCCATAGACCACACATACCAAGCTCAACTCATGACGCGAGACTTCCACTTGATCTCGCTGTGGTACTTGTAACACATCGAACGGTCCATTGTACTACTATCTCTTTTAGAAATGCATTGCGTTACAAACTTTATTTCGTAATAGGATGCTAACTAATCTTGTAATTTAGTTGGCCGAGTATATGTATATATCCAATCTACACTTTCTACAATGGTTCTTTGTTTCTCTTCCTGCTCGTGTGCATTCTTTCTCTTTCTTCGTTATCACAATTCCTTATAATGGGGGTCCCTGTGCGGCGAGCCACCCTCTGTCGCGAGCCAAACGATGGGTACTTAGCAGTTAGAGCAATCTAGAGTGCGTATACGTATCTATACGTGTCTAATCCTGTGGTGAGGCCTGGGGATGGCTTCCGAGGACCCCTGGGACATCTCCAAACAGCAAAATTACGGTAGCGTCGCCACCTCGCCGCCTTCGGTCGTGGATAGCCTCTTTCAGAGGTATCAAGGCACAGCACCACCACAGCTCCACCACCGAGCTCTCAGCACCTCTGATAACCAGAATATGGCAGTATCCAAGCCTAGGAGCCTGCCGATTACGTTGGCAAGCCACAGTCAGCCTTGTAACTGCCGTGGATCGCTGATTCATGCAACGTCGTCACGCCGATGGGTACCTGCCAATTAATGGACCGATTACCCTAGTCAGTAGCGAAACGTCACTATACCTCTAACGTCTTAGTCATACAGTATTTTATCTTACATAAGAATCCTTTTGTCAGCGCCATGTGGCTGCAGGGCTGGGCAAGTGGCTACGTCTCCGCGTGCCGAAACTGACCCCCATCACAGCTCCGCGAAGCGCGAACCGCCCAAGAGAGCCTTAAGGAACAAACCCGGAGAGGAGGTGCAGTTTTCTTCCTGCCTCTTACTTCTAGGCGTCAGTTCAAAGATAATACTCCGCAATATTCTGGATGCTTCAGCCTGGTTAGAGACAGGATCGCGCTGGTGCCTTATGGTCATTCCTACTGATGCCTGCGAGACCTAGGAATTCTATGACTACGGCTGTTGCTCTCTGTGGTCGCAATACCTGGAACTTTGAACGGGCTTGCGGATCTTACATTTATGGAGACGAATATCAATATCGCAGATGACTCGGCGCAAGATGTCGCAGTAGCGATCATCCCCAACAGTGTACGGCCGCCGTTGACATCGGATTGCGGGAAAACCAAACTTTGCTGGAAATGTAAAGCGCTTCTTAGTCGTCGGCAGGCTTCCACCGTCATCTACAAACCACTTGGATCAATTGTGCGGGCACCACATATGGAGACGCGAACGTTGAAGACGACAGAAAGACTAGAGAAGACGGTGCAAGAAGGATGCTATATCTGTCAATATCTTCTACATGCCATGGGTGGCACTATGCGGCAAGCACTACACGAACTCTCGGATAAGGAAATCACGTTTACGCATGACATCTGTGTATCAGCAGGGAAACCCGTCTTCGTCTCAGTGTTCGGTGAATCGGATGAGGTAAACAGAGTATTTGGTGCGAATGAAATCAAGAGTTTTCTTAAGTTGCATCCCATATCTGGTACGTCTTTGCCAACACTATGGTTTCAGACAATCACTTGTCGGATGCTAACATGACCACTTTTGCATAAGAGTTTTACGACTTGGTTAATCATGAGGAAGTTGAGCCAAGCACAGAGTCAATGTCGACATGGTCTCTCACCAAAAATTGGCTTGAAGTATGTGATAACTCGCACCAAAGCTGCGCAAAGTCAAGGCTGGAATCAAGATATTCACCAACTCGAGTCATTGACATCACTCCTGGTCAACCACCTCGACTTATTGCGGTCGGCGCGTCGACAAAACCATTCCGCTATACAACTTTAAGCCATTGTTGGGGTTCCTCCCTGCATCTCAGCCTTCTTTCAACCAACATCGACACGCTGCAGATGGCCATACCCTCTTCAGGCTTGAGCAAAACATTCCAAGATGCAATTGAGGTTACCCGCCGCCTTCAGATCAATTATCTTTGGATCGATAGTCTTTGCATCATGCAAGATTCCAAACAGGACTGGATGGAGCAATCTGCAAAAATGGCCCTGGTGTACTCCAATGCATATTGCAATATCGCTGCGGCTCATGCCACAGACGGCTCATACGGCTGTTTCACAAATCGCAACCCAACCTTCGTCAGACCAATCGAGGTAGCACTGGACTGGGGTCCGCAACCGGGCTCGTACTATGCAGTGCAGAGCAGTTATGAGCAGGACACGATGTTAAGATCACCGCTCAACATGCGCGCTTGGGTCTTCCAAGAACGTTCCGTAGCACGGCGAAACTTGTACTTCTGTGACACTGAAGTCCTTTTTCAATGCCACCATATGGTTGCTAGTGAAAGGTTTCCAAAAGGACTCCCACCCCGTGTTGGTATGACACTTGGAGGCATACAGGTGCGACTCAACGGACCAAAAATACGACAATCCAAGGGTCTCCAGCCAGACATGGCTCTAGATGCTTACAGCTACTGGGGTTTGCTAGTGCAAAGTTTCTCTCTCGGAAAACTCACCTATGCAACCGACAAGCTCGTTGCGTTCTCTGCCATTGCTTCAGAGATGCAACAACATCTGCGGTCACCATACCTCGCGGGTCTTTGGCGTGCCTACCTACCTTATCAGCTCTTGTGGGAGGTTCGTGGCGTGCAATGGACTGCCAATAGTAGTCGCCCGAGAGAGTATATTGCTCCATCTTGGTCTTGGGCATCTGTCACTGGCCGGGTGGAGAAAGCATGTGAAGTGCGGTTTGCAGACGATCGCGAGATACTGCTAAACGTCTTAGACGCCCACGTGGCATTAGTCAGTGACCTGAATCCTTATGGACAGGTCAAGGGTGGATACCTTCGCGTACAAGTTTTCATCGCGAAAGGTAGTTTATTCAGTATCCCTACATCGTCTACAGGGCGAATGTTCATTAGGCTCCAAACCGGCAAAGATATCCATGCTATTGTCATTCTAGACAATAGTGAGGATCGAGGGGAGCGCGATGGCGAAGAGCTCCACTTCGTCCCTATCCAGTATCTTCCACATTACGAGGAAGTGAATTTCAATGGTGTGTCAATGGCGCTTCCTCTAGTTTCAGGGCTGATTCTTCGTCAAACATGCCCTTTTAAAGAGGAATACGTCAGAATCGGAAAGTTTGAAATATACCAAAACCCAAGAGATTTTCAGTCTGCGTGTGGCCTGATGGGCGCGCAAATGGGTCATGGTTTACGTCACGACGCCGGAGGATGGGGAGAAGCGAGAATCATCACTATTCTATAGAGTCAATCCCATACTCAGTCTGCACTGCATCTCTAGTCTAAGGCAGTGCACACCCGTAGTGTAGTATCCAGGAAGAGCGCGCCCGACCCTTCTACATCTCACGCTCCGTTAGTCTAGGCGCGTTCACCCCTTTCCCGCACGGTGAGATAATTACTTACTTAGGTACCTACTCTTCAACACGCACCGCAACACCAGAACCAAGATCCTCAACAGCACACAAACACATATATACTCATTGTATTAAATAATAACGACTACACACTCTTCACCCCTCCTAAACCCTCTCCAAAAACACACTATCCCACAACCACCCCCTCCACCTCGTCGCCCCCTTAACAACAACCTGCACGCTATTCGCCCCCTCCCTCAGTGCCCCCTCCCCAACCCCAAACTCCAACAACCGCCACTCCCCCGCCACCGTCGCGCCCCGATACGTATCCTGGCTATTCACCAGACTCGCGCTGGTAATATTCCCCACCTTGGCGCCATTAAGCAAGATCTCTGCGCTGGTGCCCTGCGAGAAGCCCGCAAGCGAGAGCGTGAGTTTGGCTTTGCTGGGGAGCGGTGCGGAGACGGGGAAGTTGATGCTCCACGTCCCGTTGCTGGCTTGCCCGAAACACCAGTCTGAGGCAGAGCTGCTGCTGACGGTGTACGTGAGGTTGCCGGGGCACTGCGCGATGCGCGCGTGCTGGAAGGGCGTGGGTCCGCTGAGCGCGAAAGATGTGGTTTTGCGGTCGAGCGCGCCGATCTGGAAGATGCGTTTCGTGGCGTCGGTGACGCGCCAGGTCAGGTCTTTGAGGTTGGTGGTGTCGCCTTTGCGGACCGAGATATCGTTGTAAGTGAAGTTTGTCGTGACGTCGGAGAGGGCGCCGGCGTTGGCCCACGCGTACAGCGCGTAGTCGCCGCTGCGGACGTTCTTGATTGAGAATTTGCCTGCGGCGTCGGCGTACGTGGTGTAGTAGTAGTCTTTGCCCTGGTCGAGTGTGGAGATGGTGGAGTTGTTGTTGTCGCCGAGGAAGACTGCTGCGCCGGCTGCAGGGCGGCCGTCGCTGAGGAGCAGGCGGCCTTGGATCTTGCCGCGGGATTGATATGCTTTGTTGTCGAACCATTTGTAGGGCCAGGCTGCTTCTTCCTTCTTTGCGCGCTTTGCGGCATCGTCTTTGGACCCGTCGTTTAGGTACCAGAGCCAGGGGCCCCAGACTTTGCCGTCGGCGAAGGCGTCGCGGGATATGGCTTGGAAGTGGGTTCCGTGGATCATGTTGAGTTGGACTGCGTCGCCGGTCTTGGATTCGCGGTGGACCTAGGGTTGTTAGCTGCTGGATGTCTGGTTGTAAATTGGGGAAAGGTACCATGAGTTCTTGCTTGAGATGGTCACCGTTGTAGTAATCCTTTCCAGGGTTGAAGTACCAACTTCCGACTTCACTGCCATAAACACCGTAGAAGTCGACATCCCGAATAAACGCACTCCAATCGTACTTTGTCAGAAATGTGCCATCAGCCTTCTGCCACGTCTCGTCCTGCACATTCGTAGCACTGAGATACTCTTCAAGCGCAGGCAGGACATCATCCTTGACATTTGTGCGGCCGCGTGGGAACGACGCATTATCCAGACGCCAGAGGGTGCGGAACTCGCCGAGCGTAGGCAGCGCGTGGTTGACAAAGTACTGGTATGCGCCGGGGAGATCGTCGTAGATGACCCAATGGAAGTCTCCTTCCTTGGCTGTGAACTTGACGTTGATCCAGTCGCTGCCCGAGTCGGCGATGGCAGCAGATGTCCAGTTGAGATCTGAGGCGGCACCATCTGTATTTCGCATTAGCCATCTCTCCTATACATTGGACGCCTCAATGTTTCGACATACTGTAGCTCACATAATGTCCCACGGCCTTGCCCACGCGATCAGCTCCCTTGTACCACAATTGATTCGCATACTGCCTGTTCTGCGTGACGTTCCAGATCTCATTGCCCAGCACCCACGTCGAATTTCCCAGCTCTTTAAGGAAAGACTTTGGCTTCTTCGCGCGTTCTTCCAAAGGCACACCGGCAGCAAGCGTCGCAAGCGCAGCACACGCAGCGAGCGCAGTGAATCTGTCCCCGAACATTTTCAAGCTTGTCGGTACCTGAATTCTTTGCCTTGTTGTTCGTCTTCGAGGATTTTGTGAGTCGCAACGAAAACTCAAGACCCAAGACGCAATCGCACTCCAAGCACGCAGACTCAGCAACGTCCCAAAAACCGCGCGAACAAAAAAGTTATATACCACCTCAATAATAATGTCGATCGTGTAATTTACCTCCCCCCCTGTTCAGCCCCCTGTCCCCGCCTCGTCATCTCGGCGCAGGCTACCCCGAGCCCTCCACAAATGGCCTTCTCCGCACCTCGCCGCCGCCTCGCAGCGGGGTAAACCCCCGACCCGTACCCCAGACGCCCCAACTATAAACATGCTCTGCGGATTTGTTCCTCAAATCGGAGCACGGGCTAACACGTGTTAATCCGCGTTCGCGAATATTAGCATGCGCTAGAACGCGCCGTTGAAGAATGCGAGTCATTACCCCATGGAGCACCCGTCAGGAACGGGACTGGTGGTCGTCATGGGACGGGGCTTCGTGGGTTTTGCGGCAACGAAGGGCCGACTTGAGAACATTTTCGCTGGGTAGGTCGTGACTCGACATGTGAACCTCGGGGTTGTGTGAGACCCGAGAACCGGGTTTGCCGTTGCGATGGGCATGAGTCTGGGGTGGAGATGGGGTGACGGGTGATGGGGTTGATGTGATTTGGTCTGGAAGAGTACCTAGGTACCGAGGAAGGTCCTACCTAGTTCACAGGGTACCATGGGATTTTGAGCACGGACTGGTGTAAACGTTTGAGCAAGCGCGAGAGTATCATCACAGTGACACCAAAGACCGCGAGATAAGTTTTAGAGTATTCCATCGATAAATTCGATTCGATTCAATTCACAGGCTTCAAACTAGCTCTATATCCCGGGGGCCTTCACTAAGTATCTACCAGCAAGTTTCCCCGAGCATGTGGCTCGTTCCTCACTTCCCCCCTCAAGACTCAAGAGCCTTAGCCTCAGCCTCCTTAGGAGTATGAGTCCCAGACTCCGACGTCTTCTCGCCCTCAACCACGGTGATGGTTCCAGGACGACGGCCACCCTTGCCCGTAAGTTCGCGGAACATGCCGCCAAAGTTCCTGGCCAGGCTCTCTCGGCCTTCCCAGAGAGGGTAGACACCGACCGCCATGGTGGAGCAGAGCAGCCAGATGATGCCGACAACGACCCAGCCGGAGAAGAAAGACTGGCTGAAGATGTAGCCGGTGCCGTACAGAGGCATGGGCCAGAGGACGAGGAGGACGAGGGTCATGACTGCAGTCGTGCTCTTTGCAATCTTGGAGGCTCGCAGGAGCTTGGCTTGTTCGACTGCCTCCTCTTCGGGAGAGAGAGCGATTTGGCGACCGTGAACAGCCTCGAGATCCATGTGTGCAGCAGCGCTGACATCAGAGTCGTCGACGAGGCGGATGTTCTTCATAGTTTGCCAGTCGTAGTTGTCTGCGTTTTGATCAGTACGCGGTCTTCAGGTTGAAAGGGTGGAACAGGACTTACCAACACCGAAAATCAGGGTGAGGATAGGGATGAAGATGACAGGTGATAGCAGAGCTACAACATTGCCAGCCAACATGGGGTTGTTCGCACCAGATGTAGCAACGGTGATGACACCGTCATTGAGCTTGGAGGTGGTAACGAGCCATGCGATGATGCTGCAGCAGAGACCAAGAACCGGGCTGAGGGTAGCAGCCCAGAAGTTCTGGCCCTTCCACAGGAGGGTAAGGGTGGCAGGAAGAACGGCAGATGAGATGATAACACCCATGAAGACGTACAGCCATCCCATGCTATTTATTGATTAGCCAGGCTCTCGAGAAACGAATCGATGTTCCTTACCTAATTCCAGCGTAGTAGAGGCCGGTCGAGAAACCAGCCATAATCAGACCAAATCCGCAAACGCACATGTGAGAAGTATACACGAGGCGCTTGCCGCTAGCCTGTGGGTTTATGTATGTTTGGTAGATATCATACGTGAAAATAGACGAAACAGCGATAAGCTGGGCGGAGAAGGCAGAAGTGACGGCCATGAAGACAATCAAGAGCGTGGCTACAGCACCACCAGAGCCGAGGAGAGCAACAGCGGCATAAGGAAGAGTGAGACCGGCGCTGATGGAAGCCTCATCCATACCGTTGGGGTAGGTTGGGAACGCGGTGGTGTTCTGAAGAGCGAGAGCAGCAAGGCCCATGGTGGTAGCGCAAAGCCACTACGAATCTGTCAGTCGCTGCACATTAACATATGCGCAGATATAACATACCGGGATAGCGAACCAGCTGAGACCTCCAATGATGTAGCCGGGAAGAGCATGGACGGGAGAAGCAGCAATGGCCTTGTTGTAGTCTGCGACGTATTAGCTTTGTCTAGATATTTACACTTGAACGTAAAACTTACATCCGTTATCCATGAAGACGGTGCCGAAGTTACCAATGATGTTGATAACGAAGAAAATGGCGCCATCTTTGCTTCGAAGAGTGAGGTAGCTTCCACCAGCATTTCCAGGAACGGGGTTGGTCTTTACAAGCTCGGTGAGAGCATCGTAGACAGCCTTTGGCGACCCAAGCACGTCACCTGTGGCATAGGTTGTGAAAGCAAATGTCAGGAGGATGACGAGAAGGATGACTGTGTGTACATAGTCGGTCAAGAAGGTGGCCTTGATTCCTCCGAACATGGTGTAGATGACAACACCGAGTGGGAGCAAGAAGCAAGCAGCTGCAGTGGGGACACCAGTGAGGGAGTTGATGACGGCTGATCCTCCGGTCAACAACATGGCAGTGACGAGGATGTTGGTAAAGAGGCCGAAGGTAATGTACACAAAGTGGGTTGCCTTTCCATAGCGAGCGCGAACTGCTTCGAGGAAAGTCTAAGCTCTAGTTAGTATTGTGTCATTCCAAAGAGATTCAAGTTACTGACATGAGCATTGGGAGCTCTTCTCTTTAACTCAATGGCGACAGTCGCGAAAAGCAGAATCTGGACGGTAGCGCCAGCAGCGTACCAAAGAGGACCAGAAACACCTGAGAGCTATTAGTATACATCCATGAAAAACTCATTGAGGAGATATGTACCATAACGGAAAGCGACCGAGGAGGACTGGAGGAGAGTAGCGGCCCAGGTCCAGGATGAGACGACAGCGCTAGCTACGAGACCAGACTTGACCGTACGACCAGCAGTGGAAAACATCTCAGAGGTTTGCAATTCATTATTGTATCTTTTGAGTACCCAAGTAGTGAAGACCTTGAAACAGACATGTTAGTCTTTCTGATCAACACAAGTCAGAATCCAAAGGATACTTACCATGCCGAGGGCAAAGAGGAAACCGATACCAAGAACGATGCCATATCCCCAAGCCTGCCCCAGTGGGGAAGCCGAAGGGCCGACTGGAGTACCGCCGCCTGCCATTGTTTGCTTATTGTTTGATGTCGCGTGCTTCAACTCACAAGCTTTGAGCGTAACTTGTCAACCCAAAGCAACGGGACTTGGGCAGGTATCTATACACCAACGTCGTCCCCACATTTGAGCAGCATCTCAGCTCCACCCTCCCTTCCCAACCTCCAAGGCTGCTATCTGTGCACATCTTCAAATGCACATCACAGATATCTTCGCCTCTCACTAATGGAGCGCTGCCATTGGGCAAAGATAGCCAGACGTTGCATCAAAACACCGCTTGACGAGGGGCCGGGCTAGAAGGAAAAAGTCGTCCCAGGGTCTTTGAAGCTTGTATTGGTAACATGGGATTCCAGTAGGGCTTTTGCGACCCTTGGCCCACTGGGCGCTGCGGGATGCTCGCTTGGGTCTGATAAGGCATCGGCGGGCCGTGGTCGAGAGCATGCGTGTTGGCGGCCGGAGGGAACATGTGGGTGTGGCGGAGATTTTTTGGCCAACGGTGATTTGCTCTCCACGTGCCAGCGTTTGGGAAGACTGGTTTCAGCTCTGGGCGTGGAGATTTGGGCGTTGCGCTGGGGGGTGGAGCGGTTGGTGGTTTTGGTGAGGTAAACACAACTCTGGAGATAAGCGATGGCGAGTGGGCCAATCAGCGCCTCCCCACGGCGGCTCCCGAAGTCGGCATCACGGCCGGCACGCCTGGTATCAACCTGCTTCTCCACGGGGGCTGTTGACTTGCATGCTTGTACTCGATTGCTTCGACAAACAGGTGATAGCAGGCCCTACCAAAGCATCTAGTCTTAGGCGGCCGGGCGCCACACCTTAGAGAACGAATCCTTCTCTGATGATACGCTGGAGAGCGCGAGCCTTACTTCGACGTCTGCTCATGAAGCCGGTGAAGTCTTCACACGTGCGAGACTTGTGCATGGCCTAGAGTTGTGCTGGCCGTCAAATTTGGTCTCGTGGATTCGTAGTCTAGGCCGTGTATGCGTTTTGCTGACCACCCGATTTAGCCATGAGAATATTACTTCTTCCACTCTCGACGTTTATCCGCGTGGTGTCAATGCAATGACAGTGGAAAAGACATTCAACCGAGAGTCGAGCTTGCCCTCGGTGAGAAACGGAGAGTTTGTCTGGCACTATGATGCTAGCTCCTCGGCTTGCTGATAGGAGCCGTTTTCGTCTGGGTAAGTTTTGCTAGATGTTGCGATATCCAGATGGCCTTAGGCAATGATCCGCCTCAGGTGATGCACAAAACTAGTACACACAGAGTGCACATGGAAACTACATCGAGTTAGCCAAAGATCCCTGCACATGTATCCATGTACCGTTGAGAGATATGGGGCCTTAAAAACTCAAACTCATGTCATTCGCAGCAGTAATAGAGACTCACCATGTCTCCACTGACCATTAGCCATAGAAATGACTCGGACTTCGCAGCGGGAGCGGTAAGTGGATAGTGGATGTGGAGTGGGGGCAAGGTGCAAGCTCCACCGAATTAGTCTACATACATTATTGCAAGGCTGGTGTCACGGACCTAATCACCTTCGGTTCAATAAACTTCAACGTTCAGCAATACCTACAAGCCACGTACCTACTCGACAACAATCCTGTTCGTGTTCATATCCTCCCACGGGCGATAAACTTGAGCGGCACATCGACAACCCTCGCCCTCAAATACTCGGCGCAATTTTTCCCCAGAAAGTCGACGCTAGTAGTGCAGCTGACGCCCCTGTCCAAATGGTCCTTCAGCAAGAAGTGCACCGCTTTCAGGCCAGGGAACTCCCATCGTTCAATTCGGCCATCTTGGTACTCTTCTGCTAACAAATATTTCATGAATTCTGCGGAAAGGAGATTCTGAAGCCACGCATATTCGTCCTGATAGCGCACCCAGAAGCCCACGTTACAGTCTGAGCCTTTATCGCCAGATCGCGCATGCACAATTGTGCCCAGGGGTGCACGAACAGTGGCGCCAAAGTTGTGTACATCGACGACATTCGAGGTGACATCTTGTGTGGGCTGGTGTTTCGCCCACACCCTGGTTTCTGAAGGCGGTGCAATACTGATTGCTTCGCCTGAAGACAAATGCGCTTTATGTTCGATCGCTGATTGTGGTAGCAACGTAACGTAATACTCGAATACCTCCTTGGGGAAGGCTTGTCGCAAGTCCAAATGCGGTGTGGCCCCTGGGTAAGCACACATGATGGGATCTATACATGGGCGAACAAACCTCGAAGGTGCTAGATCTTCCGCTTTTCGTGCCTGGGCGATGACGCGAAAGTCCACAGTTGCCGCATTCTGGTTCGTTGGGTTCTCTGCTGGAGACCCTATGATCTGGAAAGAAAGACGTGTAAAGCCCTTCATATACGGCGCCAATTGTGCACGTATTTGTTGCTCGACCATGCGTGCTTTCGCAGAAACGTCGAGACCCGTCAAGAACCAGTGCATCTCTGCTTGATACAGAGGTTTTGCTGTAATTCCCACCTTCGTAGTTGGAGGTGGAAGTCCACCTTTCACTCCTCGCAACGCCACGCGATTCGTTTCAACCTGCTCGAAGGAGATGTCATCGAGAACGGCAGTGACATCGGAGTTGTAATACCACGGGCCCTGGATCTCATAAAGAAATTGAGATGTGAGTGTGTTGACTGACACCTCACCACCAGATCCTTTGTTCTTGGTGACTACGATGTCCCCTGAGTGTGCGATCTCAACGATTGGGTAGCCGATCGATGTCCAGTCCAGGCATTCCAAGTCCTTGAAACCAGTATAGTTTCCTCCTGTACTGTATGAAGAACATTCAGAAAAATGTCCCGCAACAAAAGTGTTCGCCAGCTTATCCAGATCCGACCTTTGCCACTTATGCCACCAGTAGGCAGCTCCAATGACTGGACTCGCATCGCTCACACGTCCACAGACAACAATGTCTGCGCCCTTTTCAAAAGCCTTTGCAATACCCAATCCTCCAAGATATGCCTGTGCATAGATGGGCTCAAATTGCCAGTTGTCTAGTTGTTCGCCTGTGCAGATATTCTCGAATGGAGATTCTCCTCGCTTCTGTGCTGCCAGTAGTTGGGGTAGTACCTCGTCGCCCGATATCCACGCGACGCTGAGATCAAGCCCTTTCGCTTTGACCATCTTTGTAACGACTTCGTGGAGCTTCTGCGTATCGGATGCACCCGCATTAACGGCCACTTTGATGCGGTACTTGGCGATTGCGGGTAAAGCAGGCTCGAGGGCTTCAAGGAATGTGGGCTCGTACGCATCCGTCTGGCCTGAAAGACGTGAGCAATTGATGTATTCGGGGGGTTTGATAGAGATTTACCATTGACTTTGGTGTTCGCCCTTCCCGTCATGTTTCCCTCACTCATCCAGTCTCCCACGAGCACGTCAACAGGATCATTCTCATAGTTTGATGCAAGCAATGTCATCGCATTGCGGCGATCAGTCGTGGAGCCAGAACATCCTATCTACGGTCAATTTAGATCCAATGCTTGCAGATTTGAGATGCATACCAGCAATCCGAATAGCTCGCTGCTGAGCCATTGTGCTTTCTCAAGGCGGTGAATCTATGTCGAATTGATAGGTCCGTTGTCTTCCAGTCGAAACACACGGTTTGTATGCATGACTTGAAGCGTCAAGACTCAATATGCTCGCCATCATGATACCTCGGGAGCAGCTCTCGAACTTGAAGCTTGCGGAGTCGCTGTGGGGGTGTCAGCATGGAGACCGAGGCGCGAAGAAGCGCCATTCCAATTATGGCTTAGTACGTGTCCGCTTGAACCCTTCATGCGGTTATAGGCCGGATATAACAACGTCACGTGCAGACCGCCGCGCGACCATGAGAATAAGCTGGGCGACCATGACCAGACCTAAAAGGGTAATAATACTTGACTCAAGCTGAATTCATTCTGAATTCATTCCCTCACCTGGCGAGGGTTAGCAGGATATTGAATTGAAATCAGATAAATAGGGTTAGAGGAGTACATGTACGAAGATAAATTGAAAGAACACTTCTTACAGAGGAGCAAGGTACTTGTCTGACCTCAAGTCAAGAATGAATTCAAAATGAATTCTAAAGATTTACCTATTTTGTTTTAGTCATGGTCATCCCGCTTTTTCTCGTGGTCGCGCGATTGCTCATTGGTCGGATGACATGTCCTGGCAGTCTCCGAGCACCACATCGGTAGCACATGAGCATCGCCAACAACTTGGTGGATATTATAACATTATCAATTGAGACTTTGGTCATATATTATACAGCATAATCAACTCCCTCAAAACTTAACCCACATTCTCAAACAACGTTAGTGCTGTTTCCTCGCTGCACTCTCTGCCTCACGGCGTCAGCTCCCTGATGGTATGCATTTTCGCCAGTCCTGCCAGGCATGCCACGAACAACGCTACCCCGTCGTGAATTTGGCCCTGTACCGCCAACAATCGAATTATGTCTTGAGCCGTAGAGACCAGGCAATGAGCTGACTCGCCGGCCACCAGTCTCAACGCGAGCAGAGCTCAGCTGCTGTGCGAACGGACTTCTTTTCCTGAGGACAGGACCCTTCCAGTAGATGACATAGACTGAAACAACTAGCAACAGCGAAATGAAGAAGAGAATCGTAGAGGCCCATGCGAGATGATATCTGCCACCAATGTTCGAATAGAAGGGTGTCGCCGGGATCGTGAGCACACCGGCGAGGAAGTCACGTGCCCATCCGTTACCCCCAGTTGCTGAAGCAGAATAGGGACCGTATGCGCAAATCATGTAATCGATGGTGGCCATGTAGATGGCGTAATTGGCAACGCCGATTATGGCAGAGCCAATCAAAGAGCCAATCCAGTGAATCGGCGGGCCGGTCGACGTCCATGCGAAAATGATCAAACCGATGGGCAAGCAAGGTGCAGTGAACAACAACCACCATAGTCTTGCCTCGTAGTTTGCTTGCTCGTCACCCGGGCGTTCCCTTCGAAGGCGCTCATTACGCTTAATGGCTGGAAAGAACGAAAACCAGGCCAAGAGATATCCAATTCCGATAGGGATGAAAGCCAGGCCGATCGCGAAAATTGCAAAGTCCCATTGCTCGTACACCAGCGCATACGATTGCAGGAACATGAAAATAATGGCATCCGAGAATCCAGACAGCAGAGACAGTACCAACACAATTGGCTCGGTCAGGAACATACGGAATGGTCGGACCCAAGTGATGAGAATCTCGCGGGCGCTGAACCTCTCCTTGAAGGACTTCAGCTCATTCGGTCCCCAGATATTGACTGGTTTACCATTCTTTTCGCCTTCCTTACGTCGCTTCTTCGCAATCCTGTCCATCAAGACGGTCGTACGGGTTTCGGGCACGAGGATGGCGTGTGCAATTTGCACGGCTCCTCCAAAGATCAGTTGGATCCAGATATTCCATCGCCAAGCGAGGAACTGTTCGACGAAACCGCCAACGATGGGTCCGAAAATAGACCCGCCGACGGAAGAGAAGACGATGAATGCCTATCAACGTATAAGTGACTTCACAAAACGCGACGATGGGTATGCACTTACAACTGCATATTGCTGATCATCCGCCTCCCACATATCAGCAACCATTGCCAACGTTACCGATCCACCGGCTGTCGAAAGACCACCAAGCGCACGACACACGACAATTGTCGCAAAATTCGGCGCAATGGCCACAGGGATCTGCCAGATGTTGACAAAGAACAAACTGAGCTGGAGAATCGGCCAGCGGCCCAGCTCCTCGCTCCAGGGCGCCCAAAGCTCGCATCCAAAAGCATATGTGATGAGAAAAACGGCGGCACCGACACGCGCTGCCTGCGCACTAACACCGAACTCTTTGGAAATGCCAGATACAGCGTTGCTGTACAGCGACGTGTTGAAGTTCATGCTGACCTGAACGAGAAAGATGACGCTGAGGATGGTCCATTTCTTCCACGTCGGAAACGAGAAGCCAAGTTCATCGTAGCAGTCCTCCTCTGTGATCTCGTAGTGGTCGTACGTGCCGAACTTCTCGTAGTGCGCTTTATCTGCGTCGTTGGTTGCGAGGCCCGTCGGGTCTTCTGCATGGTGCGGCTCGTTGTCAGACGTGGAGTCTGCCTTCTCGGCGTCGAGTGCGGCTTCGTTGTTGCGCACTGTGTCGGGGTCGTGCACGGCTGGCGTGCGCTCTGCTGCAGAGGCCATGATGTCGGTTATGTCGAGGTGCTCGACAAAGTTTTCCCCGATTTTCTGCTACAAATCCAGTGCGGATTATCACGAATAGCTCGGATAATCGAATCGTATATTTAAGAAAGAAAATCGTCGCGCAAAGCTGGAGTGGGTACACCCACTATATACCATCCACCCCACTTCACCAGCGATGATGTCGATAGAAATGCAACACAATGCAACAGCCATCGGTCAACATCCGGAAAACGTCATCTTACATCTGCTCGCGCTGACAAAATGCCATGCTACGGATCATCGTTCTTCACCTGCAGCCTCTCAGACAACGTGCAGGACTGGCTATGTGGGTCGCACAAGCTAGCATCATCGGCCGAAAAATCCTCGATATGTGGGTGTGTATGTGCGCATGGGAGGCGTAGCTTAAAGTGAGCGTTAAGTAGCTACGTCATTGCCAGGTCTCCATATCTGAAGCAGCTCTGCTCAGTCTGCATCGGTGATCGAATTCGCATGCTGCCATGTGAGCATCGCGAACAAGCATCGCCAACGCCAACAACCCCAAGACCTTCCATCTCACATCTCGCAAAAGCCAATACTCTTCAAGCCTTTGCACGCTGTGTCCAAGCTCCGTGCCACCGTCGATCCGGCGTGCCAAGTTGCGCCCCCGGGAAAGCTTTAGTTTGTCGTTTCTTGATCGATCGCCTTTCGCTTTTGCCGCTTGACGTCATGTGCATGTCAGCCTCACCCTTCACTAGCCAAGCCGATTCGCTCCCACTATTGTTTGAGCAAAAGGCTCACGCGACTTTCGTTTGAAGACTTGTCGTGTGATGAGTTTGATGGGGAGTGGATTTGGTGTTGAATATGAATTTTGGTTTGCCATTTTGCCTCAACTGCTAGGTACTAGTTGAAGCGACAAAATATGCGAGTACATGGAGGACGACAAAAGCTTAAAGTACGTCTCACGCCTACTTATCTCTTCTCTGCAGGTTTTAGATTCAGTTTAATGATATTTGTATGGCTTGTTGATTTCGCGAGTAAAGGCTGGAGTATGTTGGATTACTTTCAACTCTGCCTGCCAAAAGAGTTTGTCCGAGTTGGTAGTTTGGTCCACACCTTCGCCGATTTTAAAAACTTCGTAAAATCGGCGATGAACACTTAAAACATATATTGGAAGTTTCCTATGGACGTCCTGTCAGCGTGGTGGCTCACGAATGGTCATGGGTAGCATGAGTTCCGTAGTGGACGGAGCCTCGTTGCACAAACTGCACATCCAGCCTCTACATCGATTGCCGTGCGGGCTGGGTTGTTGCAGTATAAAGACTGCATATTAGCTTTTTCTCACTACATTATTTGAGACTTTATTATACGCGTTTTATCATTCGAATAGAGGAATTGTTGGTTATGATAAAAATCACATGAGGACTTTGGTTGGTGCCGTCATTGTGCCGGCGGCATTGACTATTAGTCCACTGGTGTAGCTAGTATAGTTGCTTATAATGAGAGATCGATATGCTGCCACTAGACCAAAACTATTTCTTGGGGGACTACATCGTAGAAGTAGTTTTCCTCGGGATGTATAGTACGATTCGTACCCAAATAAACCAACGTAGACCCTGCGCCTATTCTCTCATACTCATTCTCCAGCCCGCCAGCTTTTGGTTTCACAAGTAGAACATCTCGACGGCAATGATCATACTGGCGACAAGCGTTCACGTCAACTCCGGCCCCAGAACAAGGCCCATAAATTGAAATCTCCAGACATAAGACCGAGCTTCCGGATGCAGGCCATATATCTCCATCGAAGACGCCCATACCTATCCATGGGACGCTAGGAGGGGGAAGGGGATTATGTGGCGATTTCCAGTAAAGCCAGTGTATGTTTGCGGAATTGCCCAGGTGTGGATACGGATTCATAGCGGTGGTCCTACGAGGGGAGACGTGTATTGGCTTTATCCTTGCGAGCATCTCGATTCGGCCGCCACGGACACTAGATACTAGCTCGTCGCCAGACCAGTCTACAGTCACAGATTTTATGGAAGCTGCCTTGGTTGTATGCTCATACTGGTCTTTCCACCGACCCGACTTTCCGGGAATCAATGTTCGGATTGGGCGATTAACAGAGAGCCAGGACCACGAGGGGCCAGAGGAAGCAAATGCACCAGCGCTATCGGCTTTGGGCTTTAGAGAGCACCATAGCAGCCCAAAATGGATGTCTTCTTCCCACAATCCCGCTTTAGGCGTTAGCTTAGTCTTGTCTCGAAAGGCAGTCGTGAGGCCCGCCAATGCGGGATATTTGTCTTTTGCCTTTGTAAGTTGACGGCTGCTGTAGTCCTCTGCCCTGCTCCACCAACTGCGGCGCGCAGATTCTACCGAGTCTAAGTTCCAGAAAGTGGATTGGTCGCTTTGAGTTTGATCAATGAAGCCGTCCTCGGACTTCATACTTGTGCGGCATCGCCAGAAGAGCTGGTCGCGAGCAAAGTGAACGACCCGTTTTGAGAGGACCATTTCTTGCAAGACCCAACCCCTTTTGGAGAGTGGTGCGGAGAGCAGTGTTGACTCCATTGACAGCGTACGAGCGTAGTAAGCTGTCTCATCTGTGCCCCATACTTGGCCCACTAGTCGTTTGGCAGGCTTTCTCTCAAAGAGGAAACCTTGACGACTGTGGCTCGCGGCTGTCGCCGCAATGGTTACACTTGCGTTCCCATAGACTTCAGCCATTCTTGATGATTGAGACCTCCAGTCTTGCTCATCTCCTTGGATGATGCAAAGAGAATCAATCCAAAGATATTCCATCCCAAGCGCGCGCGTTACCCTCACGGCATCCTGGAAGTTTTGGGATAGCTGATCCACATTTAGGTATTGAGGGAAGCTGTTTTGAGTTGTACAGGAAACCTCCTTGGGGTCACCCCAGCAATGACTGAGGGCAACGTAGCGATCTATTTTGTCTCCAGGTTCGATGAGTTCCACGCCGCCATCCTTTAGATGGAGTACTCGCTTCGGAAGAGGTTGCGGTCCATGCTTGCATAGCGTATGTTTAGAGGATCCACATTCTTCTAACCAAGTTTTAAGGACTGGAAGGCTGTCCTCGAAGCGGATAGGGCCATCTTGGGACCAAATTCGGCGTTCTGAAATAGGGCCCTCTGTCCTTCAAACGTTAGTGGTCAGTCTTTTACAGAGGTTAATGGGATATGGTATGACCAAACTCACGTGGCTGAATGGCCAGCAAACCTGGGCTGTAGAAACAGTGTGCTCTGGTTTCGATTTCAAAGTTCAGTATAGTATATTCTTCCGTCTCATCGCTCTTTTTCGATTTTCCAATTCCATTATGCACTACAATGGTGCGGTCGTCCGCCTGGTTTGCAATTTTTTCAATCTTTTTTCTTATTTCTGGAAGAGAATGGAACGATTCGACGACCAAGTCGAACATGGGACAAGTGCTAGTAGAGGCTAACAGCCGTGCATAGCCATCACGGGGTCTTTCTGTCCAGAAATCACCGCAAGAAGCGCAGGAGTGCAACTTAGACATCGCAAAGGCCTAACACATAACCAAAACACGGAAAAAATGATGCTGCGAATCAGGTGGATGAAACCATGGAAATAGATTGAGATGACTGTCACGACCGCCAGCTGAATATTCGCGCAGCCATCGAACGCCTTCGTCGCGAGATGCCGCGAAACTATTGGCCCGACCCCGCACCACCATCGCCGAAATGTGCGCCGCCTTTGGAGGGGCATTCTCGAGCAAAATTTCAGCCTCGGAGAGCTGCACATGACTGAGGAGATGAGAATAACACATGTATCTACAATGTGAGCTGGCTACTAAGTAGTTATCACTTAAAGTCTACAGCCTGGGAACTCATTTCGGACCAGTGAGCCAGGAACGTAACTAAAGTGTTTTGAGGCCGATACGAAGAGCGGGTATGTATCTGGAAACAAGAGATGAGGTTAAACTCTACGCAGCGAGACAGTTACAATATATCATATGTTTTTCTTCTGCAGATACATAGAGCCTGACGTAATTTGCAACTATCGTATTGCTACCTACTTAATTGCAAGATCCTGCTCTCTTATGAAACCTCACTTCGGGATTGTCGTGCTAGTCAAATATTCGTCAATGCCGTTCAATCGAGTTCTCAGTAATACCATCCTAGTTTCTCATGAACCTTCCTTGACCTCAGATTAGTGACATAAAAGCTCAATTGACAGAGAAATAAGTCTATTGTGACTCGATGAAGATAGTTTCAGACAGTTTCGCCGGTCGCTGATTAGTCACTGAAATTCTCTGGTGCTTTACCGCGCCTGATACCTGCTTACATGGCTATAGTGTTGGATGGTGTTGTTTCTGCTTAGATAGTTAGTTGTGGCTGGTCATTCTGAGGCGTTATGCACACTGCCCCTGCGCTAATACCCCTCCGCCTTCCCAACAAACATAAGTACTTATCTTCTGTATAGTCGCCACCTCGTAAGGTCCTCACCGGTACGGCTCAGCCGCCTTCCCAGTGCGTAGTGCAATCGCTACATCGAAATCGCTCGGATAAGTGCTGCCTAGGGTTTTGACCGGTCTTTGTGACTGTGGCTTGACCCTGAATGCGGAGCGTCCAGTTACGTGTTGATACGTGCGCTCCCTCAGCCACCGTTCAACTGCAGCCAATATCTTGATTGTTAGTCCGATGTTACACAACATCGAGGCATTGCTATCTCTTCAGATGTTCACACAACATCGGGGCATTGTTGTTTCGTCGAGTCTTTAGGTGTGATCTTTGTCACTTTCGTCCAGCCTTTTTCAACCCGACCAGCGTCTTCTACAATGTTTTTAGTAAGGGAATTAAGCGAAGAAGATCTGTCAAGACACCTAGCCCTTCGCCTCAAACTAAGGAAGGATTACCTGCAAGTGGTCTTTGATGAAGAACCCAAACGGCTTCCGTGGTCAAAGAAACTCCAAATTCGAATGCTCGATGACGATGATAAGGCTGGGAGTAAACACCTATCAAAGACAGCTAAAAAGAAAGCTCGCGCAAGAGAACGTCGGCTTGCCGTGGTGCCTGGATATATCTCAATCCGCCTTGACGGGTCTGAGTTTCGTCTTCTACGTCTTTTTAGTCGCCAGAGAAGCAATGACGTGAGTTGCGAGCTGTTCGGGGCGTCACTTCAAGGACCTCGCAATTATCATCAGTATATTGCTCTGTCTTATACGTGGGGTAGCGAAGATAAAGTGGCAAACATTGTTGTCGATGACAAAAAACGAGAAGTGCGTAAAAATCTAGCGCAAGCGCTTTCTGCTCTTCGTAGAGACGACGAAGATCTTATCCTTTGGGTCGATGCCCTTTGCATCAATCAATTGAACGTCAGCGAGCGCAATCATCAGGTCGCTCTCATGGCTCAAATTTACCAACAAGCTAAAGAGGTGTATATCTACTTGGGAGAGACATCGGATCATATAGGCTCGGCGATGCAGATTATGCGAGAAGCTAGAAACGATGAAAGAGACTCTATTCATCTACGGGGTGTCTATTGGTATCGGCGAACCGCTGAGCAAGATTACGGACCGCTTGCGGAACTAGGAATCAACTCAGACGCATTAAAGGGACTGAGGGAGATGCTAGAGCGACCTTGGTTCGGCCGAGTCTGGATATTACAAGAAGCTGCGCATGCTTCCTCGTCTACAATTTTCTGCGGCGCCCAATCAGTTTCGACCACATTGTTTCGAAATGCTTTAGACGCGGCTCGAATCAAGCCAGCAGACCACCTTCAAGCAGTTCTTGACCTTATGCAGGGTGCCTCCCGTAAGAACGATACGAAGGTACGCAATGAAGGTATCGCGTCCCTCGTGAACAGGTTCAAAGGCAGCGAAGCAACAAATGAGCGTGATAGAATATACGCGTTGCGCAGCATGTCATCTGATGCATCCGCCTCGAATTATCTTCGGCCCGCGTATCAGGAATGCGTCGGATGTGTAGTGTACACAACAATTACCTTCATCCTGGGCTATTACCCACAAAATCATATCTTGTATCGGAAAGACGGGGATCAATCTGCGGATCAATACGGAAGTATTGATGTTGAGTCAACTCCAAAAGGAAGCCACGTCTTGTGCATCGATTTCACCTCGTGGAACCCTATAGCGGATCGCTGGTCTGATGGTTTACAGTCCGGATGTCACGGGGCGTTGACGCATCCGAAAGCTGACATCTTGGAACCCTTCCCTGAATACCACCGGCTTGATCCTATTTTGGAACCATTCCTTGATTGGACCGTCAACCAAATGGCGGAAAATCTTGACAATCTACCTCGAATAGCAATCGAGTGGGGCTTCAGGAAGAAGAAGCTAATAGTGTTGGAAAGATTGCTCCCACGCTACTCGATCCAATTGAACAAATTTGAACATCCAGACGACCTCACACAGCAAATGACAAAATACATGATTGATACAGGGAATATAACCTTGTTTAAGGCTATCATGGATTGTTACGACCCAAGACCAAAATCGGAAGGAGTATACACTCAAAGCAGACTCCCCAATCTCGCCATGGATTGGGCAATACGTGCGGGAAATGCAGAGGTGGTGAAAGAGCTCATTCAACGTTACCATGGCAAAGAGAATTGTGCTGAGTACTGGATCGCTGATGATGTTTTGAGGGCTTTTCGATGGGCGCTGAAGGAAGAGAAGTGTGATATCGCGAAAGAGGTGCTCCAGCGCTATGAAGACTGGGTCAATCGTTATTATCCTTATGACAGCGGAACCCAGAGGCCAGAGGTCTTAGCGGCCAAGTTCGGAGACATGGAACTATTGCAAAAGGTTTTGAAGACGCTCAACAAATCCTCTCGGAGGCTTGATGAAGCTAGTATCCGAGAAGCGTACGAGAGGCAGGACGACGAAATGATCTTGTTGCTTCTAGATCATTCTTACGCACAAAAGCCGCGGCCGATGCACGGCGACCTGTTTCACGACCTGTTGGGCTGGGCCGATGCCAAATCTTTCAAGAACCTGCAGCAGACTTTCCTAGCCTCTTGGAACAAGTTCTTTGACGAAAGGTGGGAACTACACCATATGGAAAGACTTCTCGAACAAAATGTTGAAATTGATCTCCGAGACTATGCAGGACGGACCCCGTTCATGAGGGCGATCGAAGAGGAACAGACAGAAATAGCCTCTCTACTTAAAGGAAGAGGAGCTGCCATCGATGCACAAGACAAAGAAGGGGAGACAGCTCTATCGAACTCAATCGCGAGATTTGCAAATCAGAAAAATGGCGGATGCTCACGGGATTTCCTCATGCAAAAGACAACAATCGTCAAATTTCTACTAGCCCAGGGTGCTGATCCTAATTGCAAGACTAAGCAGGGTCGGATGATTCTCTTACATATGGTCATCACGGAAGGACTGGTGGAAATTATGGAAATTCTCCTGGAAGGGAGTGCGAAAGTTGACATAAAACAAGGCCCACTTTCTCTTCTTATGCGCCTTGCCTACAGGCAGGAGACGCAGCTCATGTTTCAGCTTCTCTTAAAATACGGAGCAGACGTGGATGAAAGAGATAGCGAGGGTTCCACTCCGCTCATGTGGGCCGCAAAAAATGGCCTTGAGAGCATTTGTTGTCTACTATTGGAATATAAAGCTGAAGTAGACACACAGGATGCGAAAGAGAGGACGCCACTGATGTATACTGTTTGGAACAGGCAGAAGGCTATCGTGGAACTACTCCTACGAAACGGAGCATCCCTCATCACGGCAGATCATCATGGATGGGCGCCACTTGCTTACGCTGCCTTCTTTGGAGTTAAGGATATTGTTGAATTACTCCTAGACAAAGGCGCAACAATTGATTTTCCATCGAAATCGGGGAAAACAGCGCTGACATATGCTGCCATGAACGGACACCCGAAGATTGTTGAATTACTCTTGAACCGACGTGCCACGATTGACATCGCGGATAATTCTGGCAGAACACCACTTATTCATGCTGCTATTAAAGGACGTAGGGATGTTATCCACCGCCTCTTGGAAGCTGGAGCTTCGCCCAACGTGGCCGACAACACTGGGGAAACAGCACTTGACCATGCTCATCAGCAAGGCTGGCCATATGTAGCTCGGCAACTGGAGAGATACGACACCTCCCCTAAAAGTTAATTTATGGAGGATACTGTCGTTCTGTATTTCTCTTTCAGCAGGAGTAAGAGACCTGAAGGGTCGTTGGACTGTCAGCGTTTGATTTTGCTTTAATTCTTGTGATTTATCGCATATGGTCCCGCAAGGAGAATCGAGCCTGGTATTTGAGCTTGAAGCAGATGGAAGTTCAACCATAGAGTGCCCAAGGCTTCTCACTCGGCACTGTACCTCTATACTTCAAGCTAGACCGCCTCTTTTTCTCAAATATCAAGCCTCAAGAGACCAGGCTCGATACTCAAGCCTTCTGTAATAACCTAAGTTACAGTCGATCGTGAAATCGCCTTCCGCTTCAGCGCAGCTCCAGCCTTTTGTTTTAGCGTATCGCCAAGATATTAGTCATCTAGGCTAATCCATATACGGTTAGTAGAGCTGGATACATATTGGAACATCATACTCTTCGTCAGCTCGACACAAAAATACTCAACGCCAACAACCTTCTTTCAAATACGCAATCTCCCAAAGCCTATCATATATGTTACATAGAAGATAACATTCTAAGTAACAGTTTGCTCAACTTATCTATGCCCGTCAATTTCCGTTGTCCAACTTCTCGTGCTCCTTTCGCAATCCTTCGTGTTCCAGACAGGCACATCAGTCGACTTGTAATCCATCAAAGCGTCTCATCATTGCATCTCCAATGCCCATCTGTTCGTTGTGCTCGAAGTTTGATGACTCTTACCTGGAATCGCGTTATGGTATCCGGGGTTGGCAATGGCGTAACACCACCCAGTTCACCGCAGACTGTGATATTTGTAATATCATAAAGAATGTCGACTCACTCTGGCAACTCAGGCCAAAACCTCCTATAAGACAAGGACCCGAAGTTGCAATTTGGCTCCATGAAGAGAGGGAGTCGGGGCTGGACCTGAAGTTTGAAGTCCAATTTACAGACTATGCGGACCGCGGTGCAACATATCTCTTGAAATGTGACTCGTGTAAGTGCACGGGATATCCTCGTCTTTCACCCTCAGAAAACATTGACTGGTGTGACAGCTCTACGGTTTCCGCAGAGCTTGTTTTCGCTCACAGAAACAGCCGATCAGCCGGTTGAAAGGCAGATGGCGAATACAGTTAAGAAGCTGGGATGGCTTGAGCGCTGCCTCCAGCTTCATTCTTGTGGAAATGGAGAGGGCAACCCCCTTCCCACACGAATTGTCGATGTGGGAAGGTCAAACGATGATATCAGATTGGTGATATCTGGTAACCTATCAGCGAGATACGTGTGTCTGAGCCATTGTTGGGGAGACCATCAACCTCTACGGTTAACGAAATCAACTTACAACCAGTTTCAAAAGGCCATTCCCTGGGACGAGTTACCTAAAACATTCCAAGAGGCTATTGCTTTCACTCGAGAACTGGGCATTCGTTATCTTTGGATTGATTCACTTGCCATCCTTCAAGATGATGAAGCAGATTGGCTCGTAGAATCAGCACGGATGTATGCAGTATTTCATAACTCCTACTTGACACTCGCAGCGACAGCCGGTCGAAATGGGATGTCCGGACTCTACACGGGGCGAGTCAAACGTCATTCTTTTGAGTTTTCTGGCTCTCGCTCACGGTTTACGGTGTCTACCAGAGCCATTATTGAGCACGCTAAAAAGTGGTCACTCAACAGCCACTATTTCCCGCTTCTTTCTCGAGCCTGGGTACTGCAGGAGCGGTTTCTGTCACCTCGAGTACTTCATTTTGGTCCACACGAACTCTTCTGGGAATGTCAGGATGACGTCTACTGCGAATGCGGCAACTCAAAAGACATTGTTCTGGGAAAACATGGTGATAGATCTCGGGTTGTTAATGCACCAATCCTGGACAACGTCGCCTTAATGCACCACAAATGGCGAGATCTGGTTGAAGAATACTCTATCATGGACTTAACAAAAGCGTCCGACAAGCTTCCAGCAATTGCCGGTCTTGCATCAGATATGAAGCTTCGAAGAGTCAATTCTCAGTATCTTTGGGGTCTATGGACTGATTCTTTCCATGACGATCTGCTCTGGTGGCCTAACTATAACTCAACTTTCAGTCACGCAGGATCTGTAGGCTACTGGAACAAGAACTGGAGGGCCCCGAGCTGGTCCTGGGCCTCGATCGATGGATATATCAACTGGCCTCACTCTGAGTATCGATGCAATCGCAGGCACGGCTTTCAAAGAACGATTGAATTTGAGGCGTCGTTGTTACCTAGTGTAGACCCTACGTCCGTGGATGCAGCTGTTGGCCCAGGAACTCCAACTTTGCAGTTGACTGGAGCGACTTTCAAGGGCCGACTCAATTTAGGAGAGGATGTGGGTCACTATTCGGAGCTATTTGATTCTCGACAGCAGATGCTTTTTCGCACCTATGAGGGAAATGTGGGAGATCTCTATCTTGATGACAACGAAGGACTTTTGGAAGTTTGTGAGACGCATGAATTGGACGTGATTTGTATGAAGATGGGCACCTTCATGATCAAAGAAGATGGTGGTCGTGAAAGTGATGAGCTTACACTGGTTCTCATGCTGGAAGGAACTCAGAAAGACACATTTAGAAGGATTGGTATGGGGATTTACACTCGTTACAACTTCGATGATGACGATCTCTCCTCTGAAGACGCATTTAAACCGCCTTACGATGTGGCTGCAGAATGGCGGACGATCAATGTTGTCTGAGGAGTTTGCAGACGGGTTGGATACGGCGAAGGCAACTATTGGCCAAGCGTAGCAAGGAGTTTTGAGCCGTTTGATACTAGTTCTCCCAGTTGGATACCCCGAGTTCTTCCTCTGGTGAAGCCGAGAAATGGGAGCTATAAAATCACTTCTAGTCTGAATTTATTGCCCGAATGTCTATTGATCCTAACAGCCTCCTGGTGGCCTTCAGAATCAACTCCTGTAGGCATTAAACACAGCCTCGAGATGGACCTTACTCACTTTGAATGATTTGAAGTAGCGTTAATCAGTGAGAGCCTCGCCGATTACTCTTTATTTGTTGTTTTGAATTAGAAGCTGCCTCGGTATTTTAGAAGTTTCTTGCCACAAAGCATTGATCTAGAATGCGCACTGTGCGCTTTTGCATTTCAAGTTCCCACCCTTGGTCTGCATGCTTTGACTTAGGTCTTTGTGTCATTGCCTTTGGGAGAGTATTGTTCTTCGTTCATTGCCTGCGACAGTTGTCGGACCTAAACATCCGATGCCAGTCGTTGTTTCATGTACCAAGGCGACTCAAGCGAGTTTCTCACAAGATGAAATGAAAGACATGAGAGAACCTCCTATGTTAGGAAGATGGGAGGAAATGGAGGCAATAGAATCCACTGGTCCTTATTAGTAATCACACGAACTTTTGCTAAAGCGATATAGAAATCACGATTTATGTATAACGTATATCTCTTTGTAGCGAAACAACCAGTGTAGCGGACAATATCTTTATAAAAAGCTCTCTAGATGTAGACAGACATGTTTAAAGTCCTTTAGTAGCGTCTTATTCTTAGAATTACTTATAAGGTATACATTACTTACGCGCAGATAGAAAAATACATAGTGTAGTAACTAGTAGTAACTAATTAACCTACAGCAATATTTCGTGCTTTAGCTTCTTACCTTAGTTAGAGCAAGATTTTAAGCCTAAAATAGAAATTTAGAGGTATAGTAAGAATCTCTAAGTTACACACTTTTAATTTCTTGTCTAAGAATACTAAAGACTACCTATAGTTAGTGTTCTAAGAGATTCTCTACGTAGAAAGCGATAGGCGTAAGCATATAGAATAAGCTTAGCGCTGTAAGGCAAGCTTTATTATCTATATCTCTAAGCACGTGTAGAGCCTCTTAAGCTTATTATGTAAGTCTTTATTCTAGCATGTTCTTTAGAACTTCTTATTCTATTATTAGTACTAAACTATAAGTATTATTAGTACCTATATTCTACTTATCTTAGAGTATCTATAAGTGTAATAACTATAGATCTAGCTAGTCTAGCACTAGCTCTAGATTTACCTCTAAATGTGCGTAACAGTCTCTCTACCTAAGCTAGATATAGTAAGATCGCTTGTACTACTATCTACTATTAGAAGGCAGGTTAACGTTTAATAGATATAAAAGCTAAAAGCTAGTAATACCTAACTCTACTAGAAGAGAAAGCTCTTGCTAATTTTATATTACAAATAAGCGTAGTTAGACCTTCTATTTATATTAAGTATATACTTTTACTTGCCTTTTGCATTACCTGCTAACGTACTATAAACTAACCTATTAAGCTACCTAAGAAGAACTAGCCTTAGGCCTTTTATTACCGCTATCTATAGATTAAATTAAGAAGTAATAGGCCTATGCTCTAGAAGCGTTATAATAATAGTATATATAATAAGGTAGTACACTAGTTTAATATAATTAAGAAGAAAATCTATAGGCTAGACGTTGTTCTAGAGAATATCTATAATATAGATAAGATAGAGATTATACTTTCTATGCTTAGCTCTATTAAAGTTCTTATAGGTAAAAATAATTAATAGAACTATAGAAAAGCTAGTATAAAGCGTATAATAGTAACTGCTATTAAATGCGTGTTAGTAAGTAGTAAGTATCTAAATCTAATAATTATCTAGTGTTACGAATATAATTCGAACAGGATCGCCCCTAGACACACGGGACGAAGGGGTTATAGAAAAGGCCTCTAGAGAACTCTAGGGTTAGCCTAGCGCCCTGCCTAAGAATACGTAACTATAAATTAGTTCGCGAAGCACGAACTAGTAATTTGTAATTTATTAATTTACGCTTCGTAAACACTATAAAGCACGAATTAGAAGATATGTATATAGACCTACTAAATAAGGCTCTTATAGCCTTATAGTTAAGATACTTAGTTTCTTAGAAATACCTTGTACTCTATTACTTGTAACGTACTAACGTATTATTATTGTCTATTACCCCCTAATCCTCGCCTATACTAAGCACCTTCTTGCTACCTCTACCCCTACAGCCTTAAGGTAACGTATAGATTAATTACCTCTACTAACTAGTTCTGTTACAATTTAACTATTAGTCTAAGGACGACTCGACTTAGCTATAGCACCCCCTAACCTAAGCAGCAGTAGTGTAACGCCTACTACTAATAATAAGGACATTGTAGCCTTAAAAGAAGAAATAGAATAAGTAAAAGAATTCGCTACTAGAATAGGCAACAAATTTAGCAAGATACACAAAAAAATCAACGTAATAGCCGCGTTAGAGACTTAAATCAAAATAATGCTAATAGTAAAAGAAAAAATCTAACGCATCTAGGAATTAGAAGAACAATTAAAGAAAATGGCCTAGAAACCTATTAAACTCGCTAAACTTAAAAAGTTTAATAGAGAACGACACAAGCTTAACGGGTTCCTAGCTACTATAGCTATCTACCTTAATATTAACGCCTACTAACTACAAGATAATACTATAAAAGTGTTCTTTATAGCAGTACACTTTACTAGAAAAGTAATAACCTAGTTTAAGACACCTCTCTAGGAAAGACTATAACTTAATAAGAACTAATAGAGCGCTAAAACTAATCTAATCTTTAATAGCTATAACTACTTTAAGCAGAGGCTTAGAAACATATTTAGAGAAGTAGACTTCTAGAGAGTTGTAGAACAACGCCTCTAACGTCTAAAACAGACTAAGTCCGCGTTAGCCTACACAAGCAAGTTCGAACAACTTGCAGCTAAAGTTAAATAGAACAAAGACACTTTAATATTCTAGTACTACAAAGGGCTTAAGGAAAGCGTTAGATATAAACTTATCTAAATGGACTCTCTAGTGTCCTTCTTAGCGCTAGCGGCCTAAGCTATTAAACTTAATAACCGCCTTTACCTATTTAACTAAGAAAAGAAAGGACGCTTTAACTCTAGCTTCTCTGCTAAGCTAGACAAAATGCAGCTAGGCGTAGATAAGAAGATAAAAGGAGATTACTATAACTATAGCAAACTAGGACACATAGCTAGAGACTGTTAAAGCAAGAAAACTACTAACACGCAGCCAAAAGGAGATTGCTATAACTATAGTAAACCTAGCTATCTAGCCTAAGACTGTTAAAGTAAGAAGATAGAAACTAAACTTAATGCGAGCAAAGAGAAAGAAGAGAAAAGCAAGACAAAAGCTAAAATCGCTGCTAACTAAGAACACAACTTAATGCACTAGAGTGTATATAGAGATAACTCCT
Organism: Pyrenochaeta sp. DS3sAY3a; assembly: GCA_001644535.1. Taxonomy (NCBI): domain Eukaryota; kingdom Fungi; phylum Ascomycota; class Dothideomycetes; order Pleosporales; family Cucurbitariaceae; genus Pyrenochaeta; species Pyrenochaeta sp. DS3sAY3a. The sequence goes on along the minus strand of KV441642.1, from coordinate 128,749 downwards.
ACCTAACCTATAAAGAAATAAAGAATAACACAGGGTACTAGCTAAAGAAAACTAGACTTACAGCTACTAGAGAAAAGAGAAAAAATTAAATAATTAATATTCTAGAAGAAGAGAGCTTGTCTATAGAAGACTCTAATAAAGCTATGTACACCCCCTTAGCATCTACTACCTAAGGAACTAGAACGACCTCTATAGAATACATAGACGAGACTATTACTACCTTCTAGAATAATAAAACTAAATAGGTTAGGATTCTAGGACTAGCAACCTAAGCTGCTCTAGTAGAAGAACTAGACACAGGCTACGCAAAGAGACTCTAATTTATTAAGAATAATTACAGTAGTAAGAACGCTAGTAAATTATACGCGCAATAGAAAATAGAAAGACCTATCTACTACAAATTCATGTAATTCTAGAAATAGGTAGAAAACACCTACGTACTAGTAGACGAAAACCTAGATAAAGAAACCTAGAAGGAAATAGCTAAGCTCACGGCACAAGAAGAATAGAACTTGTACTACTACGCAGCTATAAAGTAATAGATCCTAATTAAAAGAGAAGCCTAGAAAGCACGAAACTAATAGAGGTTTAAAGTTCTACTCTATAATAACGAAAGACTAGCTATAACCTACTCTACGCACTATAAAGTCGCATAGGCGTCTTGTATAAATAAGAAATGCTAACTCTATAAAGAAGCTAAGAAAACACACTAATGCTAGCCCGTAAGGCCTAATATAGAACTAATTATAAAGATTATTAAACCTATAGAAATACATGGCTAGAAAAGGATAGAAAGATAAGATTAGAGAGATGCTATAACTATAGCACCTAGGCTGTTACTCCCTAGAGAGTGCGTACTAGGAAGAGCATAGTACTACTACCTAGCAAACAAATACCTAAAGCATGTTAACGCTAAACTCTAAACTAACTACTAGCTAAAGAACCTAGTGCTAGAAGCTAATAGAGGAAACTAAGAAGAAAACATAAACCTCTACATCTACAAAAACAGCATAATTCTGCTAGAATAGAGGACTAAATTTAAAGCGCTTATTAACAGCAGAGCCACGCGAAATTTTATAAATAGTAAATATACACAAGACAACAGAGTACTATGCTAGGAAAAGAAGGAACCTCTAAGAGTCTACACACTAGAAGAAAAGCTCTTCTAGAATATAACCTATAAAACTCTACACCTTCTTATTAGAACTAGAGCCTAGAAAGAATACATCTAATTCTACATTGTTAACTTAGAGAACAACGACCTCGTTCTTAGAATGCCTTAGCTAATACAAGCCAACCTCTAGATAGACTAGAAAATAAAACAGTTCTAATACCTACAATAGCGACTAGAAGAATACTACTACTAATTAGTAGCAGTACAAGAAGAGGACTAAGAAAGCCCGCTACCTAAAGAATACTAAGAATTTAAGCAGGTGTTTAATAAGCCTAAAAAGGCGCTACTAGAACACGCCTCCTAGGACTACGAGATATAGTTTAAGAAGAGAATAAAGATAAAGAATTCTCTACTATACCCGCTCACTTACAAGAGATCTAAGATACTTAAAGAATACCTTAACAAAAACCTAGCAGTAGGATTTATAAGACTCTTAACATCGCCTATAGCGCACTCTATACTATTTATAAAAAAGAAGAGAACTACTAAAGAAAGGCTCTGTAGAGACTACTGCAACACTAATAAAGCTATAATTAAGAACACCTACCTATTACTACTAATTAAAGAGATCTAGGACTAGATTAGATAAGCTAAATAGTACACGCGTCTAGACATCTAAAACGCCTACTACTAAATCTGCATAAAAGAAGGAGACAAGCATAAGACAGCTATTAAAAGTAAATTTAGACTACACAAATACTTAGTTATGCTATTTAAACTTACTAACGCACCTGCTACTTTCTAAGACAGAATTAACACTGTCTTATAACTATACCTAGACATATTTGTACTTGCGTACCTAGACAACATCCTTATCTTCTTAGAAACCTTAGAGGAGTACAAAGAACATGTAAAGAAAGTCCTTAAACTACTTATTAAAGCTAAGCTATACCTCTACCTAAGAAAGTGCGAATTCTATATATAGAAAACTATATTTCTAGGATTCGTCCTAGAACTAGAAACGCTAAAAGTTAACCCTAACAAGATTAAAGAAATTCTGTCCTAGCTAGCGCCTATAAATATTAAGAAAGTATAGGCTTTTATAGGATTCTGTAACTTCTGTAAAAGATTTATACTATAATAGAGCGAACTCTCTAGACCCTTAACAGAGTTAAGTAAGAAGAGAGTAACGTTTAAATAGAACAAACAATAACAAGAAAACTTTAAACTTATTAAACAAGAGTTTGTTAAAGACCCTGTTCTTTTTATCTAGAAAGGAGACAGGCCTTGTTTTATAGAAACCAACGCATTAAGTTTCGCAATATGCTACCTCCTAATGCAAAACAATAACGTAGGAAATAGAAGACTAGTATACTACTACTTACAAAAACTAAGCCTAGCTAAGCTCAACTACAACATACACAACAAAGAACTACTTGTAGTAGTAGAGGCATTTAGAAAATAGAAAGTAAACCTAAGTAGACCCTTTAAAACGCAAGTACTTAGTGACTACTAGAACCTAGCTTATTTTATAACTAAGACAGATCTCTCTCTAAGACAGACCTAATAGGCACTAGAGCTAGCCTCCTTTAACTTTAAAATTATCCACGTTAAAGAAACTAAAAACGCAAGAGCAGACGCTCTAAGCTAAAGACCTAATTACTACTAGAAACACAAAGTCTAAGCCACGATATTCTAACAAAACAAAGACAGAAGCCTGTTATACAACCACCTACGCCTAGCAGCAACCTAGAAAAAAGACTAACTAAAATAGCTAAAGACAGCCACCACATCACAAGAAATCAATAGGGTTAAGGAAAGCCTAGAAGAAGGAATCGAAGAGAAAGAAGAATTGCTATATATATTCAACCAAATCTACATCCCTAGCAAAATCCAGAAAGAATTCGTAAGAAGATTTCACGAACTACTACTCTACAGACATTAAGGAACAGAGAAAACACTAGAACGAATCACAAACCAGTACTACTTCCTGCACGCACGAAAAATAGTGCAAGACGTCCTAAAAGAATGCGCCGAATGTCAACAAAACAAACCAACAAGACACGCGCCATACGGACAGCTCCAACCAATCGAGCGGAGCAGACTAGACAGCATACACCGTGTTAAGGTACCCCATTAGCGAACATGGAATACTAAAAAAAATTATATTAGACAGAGACTCTAAGTTTGTATCTAAGTTCTAGAAGACAACACTAGCGCAGCTCGGGATCCACCAAGCAATGTCCACAGCATACCACCCCTAAACTAATAGAATAACAGAAAGGATAAACTAGACTATTAAACAATTCCTAAGATGTTACCTAAACTACTAGCAAGACAATTAGGTCGCTCTACTCCTAATAGCATAGTTAGCATACAATACTAGTATACATAGCGCTATAGAAATAACACTATTCCTTACTAACTATAGATTTAAAGCTAACACTAATAGCATACTATAACTAATCGCACTAGAAAGCGAGAACGCAAAGAAAAGAGTCTAGACCCTTAAGAACCTATACAACTAACTAAAGCAAGACGCTAAGTTCCTGCACAGGCAAATAGACAAGCACTACAACAAGAAACACTTAACTATACCTACCTTTAAAGAAGAAGAGGTAGTCTAGCTATTAAGAAAAAATATTAAGAGCTAGAGACCGAGTTAAAAACTTAATTACGTTAAAATTAGACTATACCCTGTTAAAAAACAAACTAGACCCGTTAACTACTAGCTTAAACTACCTAACACTATAAGAATCTACTCTATATTCTACGTTACGCTGCTTAAAAAAGCACTATAGAACGCCTAGCTAAAAGAATACAACGCCTAGATGTATAGAGAAGGAGACTCTAAAGAATAGAAGGTTAAGAAAGTTAAGAATTACAAATAGAGAAATAGTAAGATCTATTACTTAATCTAATAGTTAGGAACTAATAAGAAAGAAAAACTATACAAAGATACATAGGAACTAGAAGAAAACCTTAACCCTAAGACACTAGAGAGCTACTAAAATTAAACTCTCTTAGCACTAACGGCGACAAAGAATTACCTAGCTACTAATTAAGAAAGAAGTTATAAACGCTACTAATAGAACTCTTAATAAACTTCTCTATAGTTCTAGTACTTCTAGTACTAACCTCTTTAGCCTGCAAGGCAAGGAGAGCTAACTCCTTAGCGTTTAACTCTGCCTCCTTAGCGTCTAGCTCTGCCTTAAGAACTACTAATTAAGCGTTTAACTAACGCTCTAGGAATGCCCGCTACTTATAAAGACGCTCTAGACGAGCTTAACTCTCTACTAGCTTACTTAAAAGAGCCGCTATTGTAGATAATGTTAACTCTTATTTCTTCTCTATAGTAGTAATTTATTGTTAGAGTTTATTCTAAGAATAGTCTACCTCTCTCTCTAGTCGCTATTAGTAGAAACGCTATTCTATAAATTAATAGATACCTATATTCTAATAACAAGACCCTAGTAATCTTGCACTTAGATTATATATTTAATTATATATATAATTTACAGTGCTTGCTGTCCTAGAAAGAAACTACGCACTTTAGCTCTAGCTTAGAATAATAAGAATAAGGTAATATTTCTTTACTATTTCTAAGAATACAATTAGCTAGCTGTACTTTCTAGAACGTAGATAAAGAAGGCATAGAGAGTAACGAATATTAAACTAACATAGAGCCTCTACTTAGTTATAGTACCTCTAGGTTAGCCTAGAATAATAAGACTTTAACGCTAGTAGAGAAGAGAAGTAGTGTTACGAATATAATTTAAATAGAATTGCCTTTAGATATACAGGACAAAGAAGTTGTAGAAGAGGCCCCTAGAGGACTCTAGAGTTAGCCTAGCGCTCTACCTAAGAACACATAACTACGAATTAGTTTATAAAGCATAAACTAGTAATTCGCGATTTATTAATTTACGCTTTATAAACACTATAAAGCACAAATTAGAAGATGTGTATATAGACCTACTAAATAAGGCCCTTATAGCCTTATAGTTAAGATACTTAGTTTCTTAGAAATACCTTATACTCTATTACTTATAAC